>PVJC01005542.1:35915-58754 GCA_004026665.1 Murina feae | reverse complement strand
GGACCTGGGAAGCCACCAAGCAAGCTGCCAACTCTTTCCCACTCACCCGTCCCCTGCTGCCTTCCTTTCCCACTTCCCGGTGCCGCCAAGGGGTCTGGGGAGCTGCCAAGCAGGACCCCGGCCCCTGCAGCCTTGCTTTCCCGCTCCCCGGTGCCCCGCAAAGGGCCTGGGAAGCCCACCAAGCAGGCCACTGACCCCCCTGCTGCCTCTTTCCCACTCCCCAGCCCGCCACCTTGCTTTCCCGCTTCCTGGTGCCCTGCAAGGGGCCTGGGAAGCCCACCAAGCAGGCCACTGACCCCCTGCTGCCTCTTTCCCACTCCCCGATGCCCCTCCAAGGGCCTGGGAAGCCCACCAAGCAGGCCACCGACCCCCTGCCACCTCTTACCCGCTCCCCGGCCCGCCACCTTGGTTTCGCACTTCCTGGTGCCCTGGTGCCCTGGTGCCACTTCCAACTGCCAGCCTAGGCAGGCAGTTGCAACAGAACCCTTTGGTTTGGTCTAGTTCCGTGGCTGTTGGCCTCCATCTTGGCTGGGTTAATTTGCATACAACCGCTCTGATTGGCTGGTGGTAATGGTCACATTTGCATGTTTCGCTTTTATTATAGAAGATTACTTTGTGTTTGGCATTGTACTAGGTATTGTAAAGAGACAGGAGGATAAAACAATCTTTATTTTCCAGGATTCAGCAATAGAGCTTTTAAAAATGAAGTGTACATACCTTGTTGGAAGTGAAGATGTCTAAGCTGAATTTTAAAGAATAAATAGTTCTTTGAAGACAGAGGAGTTAAAGGCAGAGTATTCTAGGTAGTGTGTCAGGCAGAATAAAGACACAAAATTGAAAAACAACTTAAGTACACCAAGAAATATGAGTTCAAAATTGCTGGAGTGTGAAGTTAAAGCAGGGCTCAGCAGAATATGGTAATAAGAGGTAGACAGGTCTCAGATCAGAGAGAGCCGTGTATATCAGAAGGATTATGTGACTACGACATGAAGAATAGACTCAAAGAGCTAAAACTGTTCTCAAGGAAAATGGTTAGGAGGCTGTCTGAAGAACCCAGGAAAGGTACAAGGATTTTAACTAGGGCAATAGAAGAAGCCAGATTCAATGTTTAAATCCCAACTCTCTCGCTATGTTGCACATGATCCTCATCTCCCTATGCTTTGATTCCATCTGTGAAGTTGATGTAATAGGCTTACAAGAATTAAATACTATCATTCCATTTGGCAAAAGAAGACATTGATGATTGAAATAAAGATGCATTAGAGGGAACAGATTAGATAAATATAGGGAAGTCAATTAACAGAACGTGATGGCTGATTTAGTATAGACAGGGGTGAGATTTTTCAAAATGACCCCATGTTTCAATTAATGGAGACTATTAACTGATATAGAGAGCATAGGAAGAGAAAATGGTCCAGTGAAGATGATAAGGTCTATGTCTTATAATGGAATTTGAAATAGATACAGATGAAAATGTCCAGCAAGCATTAGACACGTGGATATTGAATGCATGAGAGAAAGCTGGGTAGGAGATGCAGATACAGAAATCATGAGCATTTAGGTTTTCATCAAAATTTAAGAATGAAGGAGTGTCACAAGAGTGTGAGAGGCTGAATAATGATCTCCAGATCCTAACGCCTGGGATTTATGAATGTTACCTCATGTTGCAAAAAGGTATTTGTATATGTGGTTAATTAAAAGAATTGAGATACAGAGACTCTGCTGGATTCCTGGGGAAACTCAATATTGTAACCACAGGGTCCTTATAAGGAGAATGCAGGCAGAATCAGAATTGCAGGAGAAGGTGATGAAGGAATCAGAGATATGAGTGATGTGCTTTGAAGGTGGATAAGGAGCCCACAATCCATGAGTACAGGTAGTTACTAAAAGTTGGAAGAGACCAGAAACATATCCTCTTCTCTCCCCATCACCTCCAGCCCTTGCAACACCTTGATTTTAGTCCAGTGAAACTGGTCTTGCAACATCTGACCTCCAAAACTCTAAAAGGATAAATTTGTGTTGTTTTAAGCCACTAGGTTTGTAGTAATTTGTTATATCAGCAACAGGAAACATACATAGAGAGAATATAGTGAAAATAAAAGCAAACAAAAATACTTGAGCAACACCAACATCTAAGAAGGACAGCTTTCAGATGGGAGAGAGAATGGTATAACAAAGACTAGGAAGAATTAAAAGAATATCATGCCAAAGAATTTTCAGAATGTAGGACTCAATATTTAAACATGGCAAAGTAGTTCAATAATACCATTTGTAATGGAAAATATTCTTAGGATTTTGAAATTAGAAATCTTTGGGAAACTTGAAGAGAGTAGTTTTAGTGACGACTAGAAGTCAGTTTGCAATGAGTTGGAGATATCAGGTGTAGACTATTTTATCCTCTACCCTTATTTCTACATGGACATAATACAAAATAAATACATATCCCCCAACTACTTCAACAAGTGATAACCAACAAATAAAGGGCTGGTTATTCAGTCAAATATTATAGGAGAGTAGAGGAATTTGAACATGTGCACAATAAGAATCTGTAGAAGAGGAAAAAAATAAGAACAAAGCCATACAATATAGAGAGATGTATAGAAAAGACATTAAGTTTATAGCAGTAAAATTTTTAAAAATAATTGGTAAGGAGTACAACCCTCAGATACCCAAAATTAATTATGAAAGGAGAATAAAAAAATAAGTAGATGTCGTGAAGACCTTAATACTAGGAGTAAAGCAGGCAGTATTGAAGCAGGATTAAGTGACTGTATCTGGTTTAACCAAGCTAGGATGATGGTTAAACAAAAGTGGAAAACTAGCTATGGGTGGTGATATTTAAGTGTTGAAAATATCAGGACTAATTAGGTAAATAAAAATACAGTCATGTTCCACATGTTTTTATCAACAACAGATCACACATATGACAATGGTTCCATAAGATTATAATGACGCTGAGTTTCCACTAAGAAATGTAAGGATAAATGGAGGATTTTTTTTCTCTGACAGCAGCAATATCTTTGGGGCTTGGCAATAGAGTCCCTCTCACTCATAAGATCTTAATTTTGACAGATCACCTCCCAATCAGTGAGCCAGTGATCTGCTTAAGCACAGAGGAGACATTCCCAGTATTTCATACTTAAAAGCACTAGAGCCCTCTCAGATCTAGCTGATGGTCTTCAGAGGACATTATACAAATTCTTTGTTTAGGACCTATGGCCCTGTATAAGGACACAGGTCCACAAGAGCTACCTTAATGGGTATTAAGTGCCACTGCCACTTTAGTGAAAGCTTTCTGTGATAGTGTGGAACAAGCCTTTGGAAATATAAGTTATAATGTTGTAAAGCATAGATAAGTTTTATTTTTTTCACCAATTCAATGCCAGAGAGAGCCTTTTATGCCAGATAGAGTCAATGAAAGCAAAAACAAACTTCCAAAGAAAAAAAAATTGAATCCTGCCCTAACCAGTTTTTCTCAGTGGTTAGAGCATAGGCCTGTGAACTGAGGGGCCACGGGTTCCATTCCAGTCAAGGGCAGCTTCTTCGATTTCAAGCTCAATCCCTGGTCCCAATTGGAGCACCTGTGGGAGGCAACCAGTTGATGTGTCTCTCTCACATCAATGTTTCTCTCTCTGTCACTCCCCATCCCTTCCATTCTCTAAAAAGTCAATGGAAAAATATTCTCCGGTGATCATTAATAATATATATTCCTGAGTATGACACCACCTCCATGTTACACACCCTCTTTTTTTATGACTATCACCAAGTTCCTTAATCTGACCACTACACCAACATGCAACAGCCAAAACCAAATCGCCATGGCAACCCTCTGTGTTCCTTTATCTCTGCATCTTGGTTTCTTATTTCTACTGTTCCTCAGGCCACCTTTCACTTTCTCCTGACAGTCACTATTGTGGTGATCTGTGCCTTACTCAGCCATTTGCTCCTTGATTGTTTCCAATCAATCCAGCTCACATCCCCTTTGGGGAGCAGCACTGACAGTTTCATATTCTATTTCTGACACTCTCAGTATGAAACAGGGGGAGGCTTTGTGTGACCCATTTATGTAGGATACAGTAATATCCTAGGCCTCACATTTACTCACCACTCACTCACTGACACCCAAAGCAACTTCTAGTCCTTGAGTGCCCCATGGTAAGTACCTGTAGCAGGTGTACCGTTTTTATCTTTTAAACTGTATATTTACTCTGTTTTTTCTACACTTGGGTATGTTCAGATACACCAATACTTACATAATTACTTAGAGTATTCAGTGTAGTAACATACTGTACAGGTTTGTAGCCTAGAGCAATAGGCTATACCATGTAATCTAGGTGTGTAGGCTACATTTGTGTACTTTTAGTCTGTGATGGTCAGTTAATGACCATCACCTAACAATGTATTTCTCAGGATATATCCCATCATTAAGAAACCCATGACTGCAGTTAAATATGAAAGTGTAAAAATTATAAAATATGGCAAACAATTACAGGAGTAGCCTGAATAATTAGTGAAAGTAGCTCTTATGATAGAAGTACTTACAGCAGTAATTTTTCAGATTAAAATCTTGAAAGAAAGAGAGATAAAGAATAATAAATTCTGTCCTAAGAAATAAACATCAAAGCATAATTCAGCCATTTGAAAAATTAGCATGATGGTCTATCAATGATGGTTTATCAAGTCTCTAGAACCTGTGTCTACCAAAAGAAGCTTTATAGGAGAAATATCTGGCATGGAGTAGATATTTTCCATCATATCTTTTGACTTTCATAATATTGGTATGCCCTATATTTCATGCCAATTTATTTCATAAACCACTGTAAAAATTCTGTTTTGTTCAAAAACACTCCATAATATAATTTAGATTTCATAGAGAATTTTAAATATATGAGCCAGTCCTCAAATTCATACCCAGCTAATCTAACCCTAAAAACTATGCTTTGACAACTAAAATCTCTTTGAAATTTAAAGGGTATCTATAAACCATCACAATTTACAGTGCTAAACAAAGGAATAGCAACTGAGAGAAAAATATACCTGTTTATACAAAGTTGATTGGCATATGAATTCACTTGTAATATAAATGTATGATGTAACCTCATAAAAGGTGGAAAGGGAAAGAGGAATTTACCTAATTAACTTGGGAAGATGGTGCTTTGATGAAATCTGTAAGACTAAAAATCAAAAAATGTACATGAACACAGTGTGCTAGTTAGTGAATTTGTTTCTCATAGGAGTATCCATTAACAATTCTGGAAGTACTTTATATACTTACTAAGATTGCAAAAGTAAGTGAATAAATGCTAGATAAATAGGATTTAGGTTTCTTACTATCAGAAAAGAAAATTACAAATAAATAAGGGGAAAGTGTAGGATAATCCCTGTGGTGTGTTTAATATAGACAGATGATACATGATAGATGATAGATGATAGATAGATAGATAGATAGATAGATAGATAGATAATACCTATATATCTTTGAGATATATATATATATATATATATATATATATATATACATATACATATACATATACATATACATATACATATTTCATAGCTCTGCATTTAAAGAGAGCCCAGAGGCAATGATACCCCAACAGTAAGCACACACAGTACTCAGATCTTGGTTTCAAAACACAATTTTCCAATAAAAGGAACTCAGAACCCTTGGAGAAATGGCTGACTCTAGGACTGGTACAGAGAAAATAGGAGTCTAGAGTATCTTCTATATGTGCTAGAAAGTAAAGAAGCATTAAAATGGAAAATAAATAAATAGGGGGTATGTATTTCAAAAGGACACTGGAACTCCTTTGAAAGTTCCCAAAGACCAAAATTGTAAGAATTTGAAGAAAAATAATGTATTATTAGATTATAACCCAAAGTATAAAATAAATATCCATAAGCCCATACCTGATACAAATAAATTAGCAAATAAATAAATACATGAAGATGAGATGCAAGTTATTCTTACAGAAAAGTTCCAAAAATATATGTAGTTACTCCTCCCTCCAAGAGATAGAGCTTAATCTCCAGTCTCCCCTTCCCCATACCAAGGCACACACATGCCAAGTGTGGACAGGGCTTAACCTCCCACTTCCAAGGAATAAAATATGAACAGGAAAAATAGTAACCTCACAATGGAGAAATTCGGTAACATCATCAGTGATGAGTCATGTTGATATTATGTCACCCTAATAAGATTGAATGAGAAGGTCGCAGGTGTCAGAGGGAAGCCAGTGCCAGCAGCTGGGGGAAGGAAGGCCTACTCTTGCACGGATTTCATGCATCAGACCTCTAGTGTTCATATAAGTTGATTAACTTTGGGAAATCTGGATGAGGGGTATATGGGATCTCTTTATTATCTTCATGGGTTTTCTATAAACTTAAATTTATTATTTTAAAATAATATTTTTATAAAGTTGACTGCCAAGTTTTAAAATGCTGAATTTAAAATGAACAACAGTGATGCAAGATTTTTTTAATGCCAAGATCTAAATATACTAATGCCATCATATCTATGACCGATAAAAGTTTGCCAAACTGTTTTGATTACCTATGGTAGCAATAAATTCTATATTCACCTTTTAGTAGGCATTATGTTCATATTACTATCAGAAGTTCTAAATAAACCCCTTTACCAGCTATGATTAAAAGGTCTTGGACCAGAATGTCCCATCCATAAGTGGTATCCTATATAATAAAAGGCTAATATGCAAATAGACTGAACAGTGGAACAACCTGAACAACCTAACAACCAAACAACTGGTCACTATGACATGTGCTGACCACCAAAGGGCATGTGCAGAACATGGTGAGCATCGGCCATGGCAGGTGTGCGAGGGTACCAGGGGCTCCGGTCACTGTCCTCAGGGCGAGCCTCTGTGGTTACTGAAAATTCTTTGCTCCCACACAACGTGGTCCTGCCTGGCACTTGCACCTGCTGCCAGCATTGGCTCTGCTCACACCCACTGCCGGCACTGGAGCCACCACTTGTACCCATTGCTGGCTCCCACCATTGGCCCCAATCACTTGGCACCAACAGTGGGTGTGAGAGGCCGCTGCCAGCCCCAATCGCCCCTGAGGGCTTCTCCACCTCCCCCTGCTCCTAAGTTAGCAGCCACTGCTCACACCCACTGAGGGCACTGGCCCCAATCACTCAGTGCCCTCAGTGGGTGCAAGTAAGTCGAGCACCATCAGTGTGTGGGAAAGGCAGTGGTGGGAGTGGGGCTGCAGGCAGACAGGGGATAAGGAGTGGGGGGACAAGGCTGCAGTGGGAGGGAACAGGTAGGTGCACAGAGGATGGGCTGAGACCTGCCCCTATGCCCACCACAGCCTCATGTCCCAAAGTTCCTTTCAAAGTGCATAAATTCGTGCACTAGACCCTAGTATTTAGTATGAGAGTACTCTTGAGGATGCACTGTCTTCGATAACTACGTTTAAGTACTCTAATAGAGCATGACCCGCATTTTAAGATCCCAAAAGATGGAGATCAAGAAGAGGTTCTGGACTATCATAATGTAAACATTCTACCATCATGTAGATTCCTTATAAAGTCTAAGCTATCACTTGGGCGATATACAGCAAAACACACCACAGTCCTGAGGCCTCTTCTTGCTCCCAACTGCACTTTCAGTGACCTTACCTCTCTTTCCTAGACAGCTGCTCAACATAGAAGATTCCATGTCATCCTAGTGCTACTTTGTTTTCTTCTCCAAGAGTCGTCTTTTCACTCTTGATCTCCCGCAGTTTTCCCACCATGACTTACAGAGATCTACCTTATTTTATTTTATTTTTTAAATCTTTATTGTTCAGATTATTACAGTTGTTCCTCTTTTTCCCCGCATAGCTCCCCTCCGTCCAGTTTCCACCCCACCCTCTGTCCTTACCCCCTTCCACTGTCCTCATCCATAGGTGTATGATTTTTGTCCAGTCTCTTCCTGCACTCTCAACACCCTTTTCCCCTCTGAGAATTGTCAGTCCACTCCTTTTCTATGCCTCTGAGTCAATTCTATTCACCAGTTTATTCTGTTCATCAGATTTTTTTATTCACTTGATTTTTAGGTTCACTTGTTGATAGATATGTATTTGTTGTTCATAATTTTTATCTTTACTTTTTCTTCTTCCTCTTCTCAAAGGATACCTTTCAGCATTTCACATAATACTGGTTGGGTGGTGATGAACTCCTTTAGCTTTCTTTTTTTTGTCGGTAAAGCTCTTTATCTGACCTTCAATTCTGAATGATAGCTTTTCTGGGTAAAGTAATCTTGGTTGTAGGTTCTTGCTAATCATCGTTTTGAATATTTCTTGCCACACCCTTACTGCCTGCAAAGTTTCTGTTGAGAAGTTGGCCTGACAGACGTATGGGTTCCCCCTTGTAGGTAACTGAATGCTCTTCTCTTGCTGCTTTTAAAATTCTCTTCTTGTCTTTTGCTCTTGGCATTTTAATTATAATGTGTCTTGGTGTGGTCCTCTTTGGATTCCTTTTGTTTGGGATTCTCTGTGCTTCCTGGACTTGTAAGTCCACTTCTTTCACCAGGTAGGGGAAGTCTTCTGTCATTATTCTTCAAATAGGTTTTCAATATCTTGCTCTCTCTCTTCTTCTGGCACCCTTATAATTCTGATGTTGGTATGCTTGAAGTTGTCCCAGAGGCTCCTTACACTCTCTTCATATTTTTGGATTCTTTCTTCTTTTTGCTTACCCATTTGGGTGTTTTTTGCTTCTTTGTATTTCAATTCTTTGACTTGATTCTTGTGATCCTCTAGGCTGTTGTTGGATCTCTGTATAATATTCTTTATTTTAGTCAGTGTATGCTTAGATTTATTGAAGTTCTCACTAAGTTTATCAGCGGTTTCTAGAAAATTTTTGAAAAACCTTATAACCATGGTTTTGAACTCTATATCCTGCCATCTGCTTTCCTCCTTTTCTGTCATTAGTGATCTGTTTCTTTGTCTCCACATTTTGGCTGCTTCCCTGGGTTGATAGAGTGGCTTTCTGTGTTAGGTGATCACTGAGAGGAATTGATCTCCAAACCACTTGGCTATGAGAATCAGCTGTGTCTATGGTGGGAGAACTTCTGTGCTGGAGACACCCTTATGGGGCAAGAGTTGTTTCAGTGGGGCTTTGGTGCTCACTGAGTCTGCCCCCTAAGTGTGTCCCTTATGAATCTGAGGAGTTATAATTAGGATGATACCACACTGACCAATGGGTATGCTGGCTCTTGTATCTCCACGGAGTTGCTATTTTAGCCTTTGCCTAAGGCTACTCAGCCTTTTATATGCAAAAGCCTGTGCAAGCAGCTTGGGTGGGGCAGGGTCTCAGGGAGTCTACAGGGCAGAGCAACCAACTATGGCTGCTTCTCAGCCCTGCCCTAAGAGGCACCAGGTCTCAAGCTGCTCTGGAGTTCCTCCCGATGCCAGATGGTGCCAGACGGTGCCAGACAGTCCAGCTCCCCGCCTTATGGTTCTGAGTCTCCAGAAACTTGCCTGGAACTGGAGTTCAGAGCTGTCAGGAGCTTGTGCCCCCCTCCGGTACGAAATGCTGCTAGCCTTTTCCGTGAGCCCCTTCGCCATGCACGCTTCCGTACCTCTGCACTTTATTTCTGCAACTCCTCTGAGTCTCAGCCTCTTTCTAGTTGTAGAATTTCCACTCAGCCAGCCTTCCTGTGGGTCTGGGTGGTGTCCGTTTTTTCCTTTTGCTGTGGTTTTGAAATGGTTGTGCATGGCTGCAATTCTGGTGTTTACCTATGCTACCATCTTGGTTTCTCCAGAGATCTACCTTATTGCTCATAATTGAGATAAATAAACATCCTCACTATTTTATACCCACTAGCATGGCTAAAATTAAGAATCACTTTATTGATATGCCTTACATGAACAAACTTCAAAAATGCTATGCTGAGAGGAAAGAAGTCAACATAAAAAAAGGGAGAGAGCCAAAGAGATCAACCAATGAACTCATATGCGCATGCATAATCAATAGACAGACAAAGGGTAGTGAAGGCTTGGGATGGGGAAGAGAGTGGGAGAGGGCAGTGGGGGGGAAAGGGGACATATGTAATACATACAACCATAAAGATTTATTTAAAAAAGAAAAAGTACATTCCATTTATATAAAGTTTAAGAAGAGGCCAAACTAATCTATCTAATCTAATAAAAGCATAATATTAAAATTAACAGTTTCTTCAGGATGCCTCAGCCATGCCCACCAGCCAATCAGAGCCAAGGTATGCAAATTAGCCCAGCCAAGATGGCAGAGGCCTCCCACCAGGGTCCAGCAAGGCAGACAGAAGACCACTGCCCTGGGATCCAGGCAGCAGCCCCAGGGAGGGAAGAGTGAGCCGGCTGGAGGCTGAGACCAATCAGAGGGCAGGCAGCCGAGGGGCAGGGCGGGGGTGGGAGGAGTGAGCCGCCAGCTGGCCCCACCCCTCGCTGGGGCCTGGAAAGCCATCAATCACAGGGCTTAAGCCTCCGAGTGCCTGCCCCGCAATTGCCATCGGTTCATTCCAGGCAGCAGGCAGCTGAGGGGCAGAGTGGGGGCAGAAGTGGGAGAAAGGAAGCCCAGGCCAGTGGCGAGGCCCCCAGGCGCTCGCCTTGCTGCCTGCCCAGGGTCAGCAAGTCAGTGCTGGGCTACAGCCAGAAGCCACACACCAGGAGGTGGCAGAACTTGAGGAGGCCACCACTGCGGATCTCTTCAGGGTTGCGTGTGGCGATGACTCTGTGCCGCAGGTGCTCCAAGGCTTTGTTGAAGTCCCCGTACAGGCTCTCGTGGGGACCCGGGAGCATGAGAAAGATAGTCCAGGCAGGTGGTGAGGCCCCCGGGCTCCTGCCTCGCTGCCTTCCCAGGCCAGGCTCCCCAGTCCCCTTGCGGAGATCGGGGATCAGGGAAAGGCTGGGCTGACCACGAGACAGTGAACAGGTGGGGTTTTCCCAGCTTTCCGGTGACTGGAGCAAGATGGGGAGTAGGCAAGCTTGGCAGGCAGACAGTACCGAGCCCTGACCACAACTCAAAAAAGAACAACATGCAGGGGATGGCAGGAGTCTTAGAGATCAACACAGGGGGGTGCCTGCTCCAAGCCTCCATGGTGTGCCTGGGGGCAGGCCTCCAGCAGATAGACACACACAAGACGACTGCTCTGAGCCCCCAGTGGTGACACACACTCACACACACATCCACACACACACAAAAGGTGCCTGCCAGACTGGGGCCATCATAGGACATCCACTGAGGGGTTCTGGACTATGTGTGGGGGCAGGCTGGGCTGAGGGACCCCCACCCTCCCCCCATGCATGAATTTCGTGCATCGGGCCCCTAGTAGGGATATAAATCAAAACTGTTGCTGGGGACAGGGGCTGGTCAGGGAAAATGGACTTAAAATGAGCTAAAGGGGCATGATGGGACTTTCAATGGATTGTCTGCATTTATAAAAACTTGATTAGGAAAAAATTCATGTACATCTTCTTAACTAATATATACTTAACACCTGGCCCAGAGCCATTTCTCTATGAATCATTGATTAACGAATAATTATCAATATAATTGTATTTGTATCAATATTTGGCACATAATATTAGATCCCAAATTCTTTGGGTGCACACTCTTTCCAACTCAGAAAATTTCTTCAATTTTATCTTAGCAGGGTAGCCCATCCTTCCCAGTCACAGAGGTGGGAGGAAGAATAGAAAATGGAAAAATGCCCTAGCATATTAGTCATTTGGTAAAAGTTGGAGAACAGTGCAAAGGTAGAAAGAAGAAATAGAAAGAAGAAGGAGGGGGGAGGCAAGGGAGAAAGAAACAAAGGCTAGGAATAGTTACTTTATCTTATGGAATGCTATAAAACTCTCTTTTAAAGTGTCATTTTATGTCATATGTGCAGATCATAATAAGTACAATAAGTTGGGGTTTCCTATATAGTAAATACTCGAACTCACTACTTGATAAAAAAAAAAATTATATACATCCTCTGAAAAGAAGAAATATTTCTTCCAAAGTTACTGTAAAATATTTCAGTTACTAATTAAATTGGGTAAGTCCTTACATTGTTAGAAAATCATCACCCCACCTCAGCCCCCAACAGCAGCAGCAATAGCAAAATAAAATTAGGGAAGGCTTGCTCAGTTAGACCACAAAAATAGCTTTCTACTTAAAATTTAGCCCCACCTTGTGGTAGTCCAGGAAAGTGTAACTGAAGGCTCTCACTGTCCTGTGTTTTTGAAACTATAGGCAAAAATGAGACTATTCATACTTATGTTTAGGCCAAAAGAAAGTGGGCTAAGGGAAAGACATGGCCACTGAGCGAATGGTGTCCTATTATTTGGCTATATAATGAAGACATTTAAGTGATTTTTGAACTACTTTGAATTTCCTGAATACACCACTTCTCTCACGATAATTTTCACAGAAGACCAGTGCTATTAAATAAGTCCTCATGTAATTTCCTCTTCCTCAGCAAATCAGAAGTAAGACAGCTCAAAGGAATCTTGGGGAAGCTGGTAGGGAAAGTTAGACCACTCAAGGAGAATAGAATGATGTTGTTCTATCATCTCTACTACCATTATAATTTTTGAGCAAATGAGAGTTTACAAAGCTATTAAGAGAGGCATTTTAGCAAAAAAATAAAAATAAAAAATAAAAAATTCATGCTGATCAGCGACATTCAGATAAAAAGTAAACTTGTAATTTATTTCTTTGATTTCCTTTTTTTACATTCAAAATTATGTGGAGAAATGCATTTTTTACTGTCTTTGAGCAGTAAAAGCACAGCAGTTTCTGGAAATGGATTTAGAAATGTCCTTAGCCTTCGAATGCTAAATAAACTTGTTTTATGCAGTTCACATGATATATGTTTTTCTGATTTAAATAGTTAACCATAGTATGATTCTGAATATCGTGACTACCCATATATAATTATCAAAATGAGAAGTACTCATATATGGCCGTATAACTGAACTTGATTAAATTAGGTGCTTCAGCAAGTTATAAAAACACCTGTATTTGGATATGTGTCAAAGTGGCCTGCAAATTTAAGCATGAAGATAGTCTGAATTATGAACATTCTTCAAGTGATATTACCCAGTTCTCAATTTATTGCATCGTTGTTATGACATAAAACCACATGGTCCAAGAATCCCTTTCATGTACTATCATTAGTAGCTAATGTAAATGGCAAAATCTGGGGAAAGACAGGCACTCTTACTTAACACAATAAAATAGGTTCCTGAAATATCATACCCAAGTCCTTTGTAGGTTGGGTAATATTGTCATTCTTAAATAGCATATTTACTCACTTATTTTCACAGATGTTATATTTTTATTTCTGATTAATCATAAATTGACATGTAAGTGTACTAAAATATCCATCTCTTAAGAGGTGGCCATCTAATCTTTATTGAAAAAAGTAATAATTTTGGAATAAAAAAAGTATTCTTATTTTACCAGCTTAATGCATTTAATTGTCTTTTGTAGGATATCTCAAAGCAAGACAAATCTATACTACTCTAATTTTCATAAATTTCTCATCACTAATTTTTTTATCCTCACACAATGATATATTTATTGATTTTAGAGAGAGAGGAAGGGAGAGAGAGAGAGCAAGAGAGAGAAAAAAATATTGATTGGTTACCTCTCAAACATGCCAGACCAGGGATCAAACCCACAACCCAGGTATATTCCCTGACCAGGAATTGAACTGGCAATATTTTTGGTGTATGGGATGATGCTCCAACCAACTGAGCCACCCAACTAGGGCTCTCATCATTAAATTTTATCCCTAAAAATACTTTTGAACAATCGCTCTCATAGATACATTAATCAATTAACCAAGGATTATTCTGGAGATCTAATGAACAATATGATAACTATAGTTAATAATAAAAACTGTGCTGTATACTTGAAATTTGCTAAAAGAGTTTATCTTAAGTGTTTCCACCATACAAAAAAAACCTTAACTGTGTGAAATAATGGATATGGTAATCAGCTTGGTTGTTGCATTCATTTCACAGAGTATATGTATATCAAAAGATCACAGTATACCTTAAATATATACTTTTGTTTGTCAATTATAATCTCAATAAAGGGGGGGAGAAGTCAGTTACAAAAGACCACATATATATTTATATGAAATGTTCAGAATAGGCAAATTTATAGAGATAAAAGGTAGATTAGTACGTGAAAGTTGCTCAACATAGTAATCATCAGGGAAATGAGAAGTAAAACCGCAGTGAGATGTCACCTTACACCTGTTGATAATATGTGTTGGCAAGGTTGTGGAGACAAGGAAATCCATGTGCACTGTGGGTAGGAATGTACAGCCACTACAGAAAAAAAGTTTGGGGGTTCCTCAAAAAGATAAAAAATAAAACTACCATATGATCCAGCAAGTCCAGCTATATATCTTTAGAAATACATATAATGGAATATTACTCAGCCATTAAAAAAAGGAAAATCTGCCCTAACTGGTTTGGCTCAGTGGATAGAGCATCAGCCTGTAGACTGAAAGGTCCCAGGTTCGATTCCAGTCAAGGGCATATACCTTGGTTGCAGGCACATCCCCAGTACAAGGTGTGCAGGAGGCAGCTGATTGATGCTTCTCTCTCATCAATGTTTCTAACTCTCTATCCATCTACCTTCCTCTCTGTAAAAAATCAATAAAATATTTTTTTTAAAAAAAGAGGAAAATCCTACCATTTGTGCCAATATGGGTGGATTTTGAGGGCATTATGCTAAGTGAAATAAGTCAAAAAAAGAAAGACAAATACTGCATGATCTCACTTATATGTAGAATCTTTTTAAAAAAAAAAAAAAAAGACCAAATTCATACACACAGAGAACAGGTTGGTAGTTGTAAGGAAGTGGAGGGAGAGGAAGGGAGTCAAAAGATACAAACATCTAGTTTAAAATAAGTAAGTTCTAGGGATGTGATGTACAACATGGTGACTATAGTTAACAATATTAGCCTATATAATAAAAGCCTAATATGCTAAGTGTCCGGTCATCCTGTGACGGGGTTGACTGTTCAACCAATCAAAGCATAATATGCTCATGATATGCCAAGGCCACTCAACCACTCACTGTAATGTGTACTGACCACCAGTGGGCAGACAGTCAACTGGTCTACCAGTCACTATGACATGCATTGACCACCAAGGGGAAGATGCTCCAACCAGTAGGTTAGCTTGCTGGTGGGGTCTGGCTGATCAGGACTGAGAGAGATGGGCTGGACATGCCCTGGAGCCCTCCCACCGTCCGTCCCCAGCTGACCAACCTCCCACTTCCTTCCCTGGCCAGCCCTGGTAAGCCCCAATTGGGACGGGGCAAGACAGGGCCACACATGCCCTGGAGCCTTCCAATGGTCCCTCCCCAACCCCAATCATGCACTGGTAGGGTCCGTCGGCCTGGCCTGTGCTCTCTCACAATCCAGAACCCCTTGGGGGATGTTGGAGGGGCGGTTCCACAGGCCACTCCCTTTGGGAGGGCGCCAGAGACAGTGCTCATAGCTGGTGAGCACTGCTGCAGCTGCATGACCCTCTCTGGATCAGGTTTGACTGGGAGCAGTGGGGCTGGGATGAGCAGGAGTGGCAAGTAGGAGCGGCAGGCAGCAACGGACTTGGGTTTCACCCAATCCCCACAGGCCAGCCTATGGGACCCCACCCAGGCATGAATTTGTGCACCAGGCCTCTAGTATTGTATCATTGAAAGTTGATAAGAGTGGATCTTGAGATCCAAACATGGCGACAGGCAAGAAGGCAGGGAGGGAAAGAGTGTGAGAGAGCCAGGGAGCAATAGAGGAGTGTGTGGATGTGTATGGTGTGTGTGTGTGTGTATGAGTAAGGGACAGTTAAATTCTGCAGGTCTTCTTAGGAACCACCAAACTGGGCACTCTTAGACAGCAGAGCCTCACTCCTAGCGCGGACACTCCTGGGCAGCCAGTGCAGGCACGAAGACCACGCCATCATGAGAAACAAAGCTGCTTGCGACTAGGATCCTGACCTCAGCGCCACCCAGTCTGGTCTGAGATGCAAACCAAGACCCTGCAGACACTGGGAACAGAGACCTGCAACCACAGCTACAGAACCATGGACACCAAGAATCCAGACACCCCAGCAGCGGCAAATCTCTGTGAGTAATAGAGCCGATCCCCCTCTCCACAGGCTCATAGGCAGTGCGAAAGTAACTCATAGCCCCACCCCCTGCTCAGGCCTCAGTGCCGCCGCTACAGAACTTGAGCTGGGGAACATGCTAACTTTGGCAATCTGTTCCCCGCAGCGCAGCACAGGGCTTTGAGCCTAGGAATGTGAGACTCTGGGTGTCTATTCCCAAGGTGCGGGGCTGCGGGAAATTGAGACTGGGGATGCACCATCTCTGGGTGTCTGTTCCCCAAAGTGCAGGGCTGTGGAAATTTTTGCCTAGGAACTCACCAACACTGGGAAGGCAGATACCTGTAGCATAGGGCTTTGAGGCTAGGAGTGCGCGACTCTGGATGTCTGTTCCCCAAGGTGTGGGGATGCAGGAATTTGAGCCTGGGAACTGGTGAATTCTGGAAGTCTGTTCCCTACAGCATGGGCTCTGGGACCCCTATTCTCTGGGCAGGAGGCAGGACCAAGCACCAGTGACTTGATTTTGTTTCTTATCACTTGTGTCTGGGACCCCTGATTCCCAGTGCATTCACACTAAGAGCCAGTGGCTCCAATTCTTGGTGCATGTGCACACAAGGACCCTGATTCTCAATCTGACGCTGCACAAAGCAAGAGACACCAATACTGGATTATAGAGGAACTCTGATTCCTGGCACACCCTAGAGGGCTCTGATTTTCAACACACTACAGGTGGATCTCTGTTTCAGCTCGATGCAGGCTGGATCCCTGGTTCTAAGTGCATACACAAGGCTGCACTGAGCGCTGGCAACACTGAATCTGAGCGAGCCTGGTTCTCACCAACCAATGACAACCAAACATCTTAGTGTCAGAGCTCTTCAGTGACACTAGGGTGGTGAGAAGCTCCCACTGCACATGGCCCAGGCCCACACAATTCCACGTTTGAAACTGCTGAAGACAGTCAGAATGGGGAGATGACACAGTCCCCAGAGGAAAGAAAATGAGGAGTTGCCAAGAAAGGAAATTAATGAAATTGAAGCATGCAATATGACAGAAAAAGAATTCAGAGTAATGGTTATACAATTCATTTGATGGATGAGAAAATCAACAACCTATGCAAGAATCAAGAAGAAATGAAAAGTGATGTAGCTACAATCAAAAACACCATGGAAGGTTTCAACAGTACACTAGAAGAAGCAGAGGACTGAATTAGTGAGTTAGAAGATAAGGTAGAGAAACAAGCTCAATCTGAACAATAACTGGAGAAAAAAATTAAAAAGCTGGAGGAGAGCCTAAGGGAGCTTTGGGACAACATGAAACAAAGTAACATACACATAATAGGGATGCAAGAAGGACAAGAAGAGCAGCAAGGATTAGAACATCTATTTGAAGAAATAATGACAGAAAACTTCCCAGATATGGGGAAGAAAAAAGTTACACAAGTACAGAGAGTCCCAAGCAAGAGAAACCCCAAAAGGCCCACACCAAGACATATCATAATAACGTTGGCAAATGTACAAGACAGAGAAAATCTTAAAGGCTGCAAGAGAGAGACAGAGAGTTACATACAAAGGATCCCCCATCAGATTATCAAACGATTTCTCAACAGAAACACATCAAGCTAAAAGGGAATGGAAGGAAGTATACAAAGCAATACAAAGCAAAGGACTGAATCCAAGAATACTCTATCCAGCAAGACTATCAATCAATATTGAAGGGGAAATCAAGATCTTCGCTGACAAAAAAAGGCTAAAGGAGTTTATCACTACCAACCCAGCAATGCAAGAAATGCTGAAGGGAATGCTGTAAAAAGAAGAAATAAAAAGGAAAGAAAGAACACAGGCACAAAATAGAAATGAACTCAAACAAGTACCTTTCAATAATAACCGTAAATGTAAATGGACTAAATGCTCCAATCAAAAGACATCAAATGGCTAAATGGATAAAAAGACATGACCCATATATATGCTGTCTACAAGAGACCCACCTCAGAACAAGATACTCACACAGACTGAAAATGAAGGGATGGAAAAATATCTTCCAGGCAAATGGAAAGGAAAAAAAAGCTGGGGTATCAATACTTATATCTGACAAAATAGACCTCAAAATGAAGGCCATAACAAGAGATAAGGAAGGCCACTTCATAATACTAAAAGGATTGATACAACAAGAGGATATAACCCTGATAAACATATATATACCCAATGCAGGAGCACCCAAATACATAAAAAAAAAACTCTTGGAAGATAACAAGGGAGAGATCAACAACAATACAATCATAATAGGAGACTTAAACACACCACTGACATCACTGGATAAATCCTCTAGACAAAAACTCAGCAAAAAAAACAGCAATCCTAAATGACTCACTAGATCAGATGGACTTAATTGACATCTTCAAAACATTTCACCCCAAAGTCACAGAATATACATTCTTCTCAAGTGCACATGGGACATTTTCAAAAATAGACCACATATTGGGTCACAAGCAAAGTATCCCTAAATTCAAGAATATTGAAATTATACCAAGCATCTTCTCAGATCACAAGGGCATAATATTAGAAATAAACTACAACAAAAACAATCCAAAAAACCCAAACACTTGGAAGTTGAATAGCATGCTACTAAATAATGATTGGGTTACCAATGAGATCAAAGAAGAAATTAAAAACACTCTGGAAACTAATGGCAATAAAAGCACAACAATCCAAAACCTATGGCACACAATAAAAGCAGTCCTGAGAGGAAAGTTTATAACTCTACAGGTCTACCTCAAAAAAACAAGAAAAAATGTTAGTAAATTATCTAACTCTACAACTCAAAGAATTAGAAGGAGAGCAACAGAGAAGGCCCAGAGTGAGCAGAAGGAAGGAGATAATAAAGATCAGAGCAGAAATCAATGACATAGAGACCAAAAAGACAATACAGAAGATCAATGAAACCAAAAGCTGGTTCTTTAAAAGGATAAACAAGATTAATGAACCGCTAGCCAGGCTAACTGAAAAGCAAAGAGAGAGGACACAAATAAACAAAATCAGAAATGAAAAAGGAGAAATAACAACAGACCCCACAGAAATACAAAGGATTGTTAAAAAAAATACTATGAACAACTCTATTCCAACAAACTAGACAACCTGGAGGAAATGGACATATTCCTAGAAAAATACAATCTTCCAAAACTCAATCAGGAAGATTCTAAAAATCTCAATAGGCCAATAACTATGGAAAAAATTGAAGCAGTCATCAAAAAGCTCTCAGCAAACAAAAGCCCAGGGCCAGATGGCTTCACGGGGGAGTTCTACCTACCAAACATTCAAGGAAGAACTAAAACCTATCCTCCTCAGACTATTCAAAAAAATTCAAGAAGGAATACTTCCCAGTTCACTCTATGAAGCCAGCGTCACCCTAATACCAAAGCCAGATAAAGACAACACAATGAAAGAAAATTATAGGCCAATATCCCTCATGAATATAGATGCCAATATACTCAACAAATTCTAGCAAATCAGATCCAGCAATACATCAGAAAGATCATACACTATGACCAAGTAGGATTTATCCCAGGGATGCAAAGGATGGTATAATATTCGCAAATCAATAAATGTGATACATCACATAAACAAGTTGAGAGATAAAAATCACATAGTCATATCAATTGCTGCAGAAAAAGCATTTGACAAAATCCAACACCCTTTCTTAATAAAAACCCTCAGCAAGGTGGGAATAGAAGGATCATTCCTCAACATAATAAAAGTCATATATGACAAACCCACAGCCAACATCATACTCAACGGTCATAAACTGAAATCATTTCCCCTAAGAACAGGAACAAGACAGGGATGCCCCCTTTCACCACTCCTTCAACATAGTACTGGAAGTACTAGCCATTGCAATAAGACAAGAAGAAGAAATCAAAGGCATCCAAATTGGAAAAGAAGAAGTAAAACTGTCCTTATTTGCAGATAACATGATACTGTACGTAAAAAACTCTAAAGACTCCATCAAAAAATTATTAGACTTAATAAATGAATTCAGCAATGTTGCAGGATACAAAATTAATGCCAAGAAATCTATGGCACTTCTTTACACTAATAGTGAACTTACAGAAAGAGAGATTTAAAAAACAATCCCATTTATCATCGCACCAAAAAAATTAAGATACCTAGGAATAAACCTAAGGAGGTAAAAGACTCATATGCGAAAAATTAAGATACCTAGGAATAAACCTAACTAAGGAGGTAAAAGACTTGTATGGAAAAAACTATACTGAAAAAAGAGATAGAGGAAGACAAACAGATGGAAGAACATACTGTGTTCATGGATTGGTAGGATCAATATCATCAAAATGTCCATACTTCCCAAAGCAATCTATAGATTCAATGCAATCCCCATTAAAATACCAATGACATATTTCACAGGTCTAGAATGAACATTCCAAAAATTCATCGGGAATGAAAAGAGACCTCGAATACCTGCAGCAATCCTGAGAAAAAAGAACAAAGTAGGTGGGATTGCAATACCAGATATCAAGCTGTATTACAAAGCAGCTGTTCTTAAAACAGGTTGGTACTGGAGCAAAAACAGACATATAGATCAATGAAATAGAATAGAGAATCCAGAAATTGACCCAAACCACTATTCCCAATTAATATTCAATAAAAGAGGCAAAAGCGTACAATGGAGTCAAGACAGTCTCTTCAATAAATGGTGTTGGGAAAATTGGACAGATACATGCAAAAAGATGAAACTAGATCACCAACTCACACCATACACAAAAGTAAACTCAAAATGGATAAAAGACTTAAACATAAGATGGGAAACCATAAAAATACTAGAGGAATACACAGGCAGCAAAATTGCAAACATGTGCCGAAGGAATTTCTTCACTGATACTGCTCCTAGGGTAACGGAAGCTAAAGAGAAAATAAACAAATGAGACTACATCAAAATAAAAAGCTTTTGCACAGCAAAGGAAACCATCAACAAAACAACAAGAAAGTCCACTGCATGGGAGAACATATTTGCCAATGATATCACCGATAAGGGTTTAATATCCAACATTTACAGGGAACTCATACAACTTAACAAAAGGAAGACAAACAATCCAATCAAAAAATGGGCAATGGACCTAAATAGACACTTTTCAAAAGAAGACATACAGAAGGCCGAAAGACATATGAAAACATGCTGCAAGTCACTTATTATATGAGAAATGCAAATCAAAACAACAATGTGGTATTATCTCACACCTGTCAGAATGGCTATCATCAACAAATCAACAAATGACAAGTGCTGGAGAGGATGTGGAGAAAAAGGAACCCTTCTGCACTGCTGGTGGGAATGCAGACTGGTGCAGCCACTATGGAAGACAGTATGGAGTTTCCTCAAAAAATTAAAAATGGAACCTCCTTTTGACCCAGTAATCCCCCTTCTTGGAATATATCCCAAGAAACCAGAAACACCAATCAGAAAGGATATATGCACCCCTATGTTCATAGCAGCACAATTTACCATAGCTAAGATTTGGAAACAGCCTATGTGCTCATCAGGAGATGAATGAATTAGAAAGCTGTGGTACATCTACACAATGGAATACTATGCTGCTGTAAAAAAGAAGGAATTCTTACCATTTGCAGCAGCATGGATGGAACTGGAGAGCATTATGCTAAGTGAAATAAGCCAGTCAATGAAAGAAAAATACCACATGATCTCACTTGTTTATGGATAATAAAGACCATTATAAATTGATGAACATAAACAAATACAGAGGCAGAACAGCATTGAACAGAATGTTAACCTACAGCTGGAAGGCTGGGGAGGGTTGGGGGGGAGTTAAGAGATCAACTGAATGACTTGCATGCATGCATATGAGCTTAATCAATGGACACCAGACACTGGGGCGTAGGGGAGGAGGGGGGAAGGTCAAGGGAAAAAAATGGAGACCTATCTATCACTTGTTGTAATACTTAAAGCAATCTAATATAATAAAAGAGTAATATGCAAATTGACCATCGCCTAAGCCACGCCCACCAGCCAAGCCAGGCCTCCTAGCCAACCAGAGTGGCTGTATGCAAATTAACTCAGCCAAGATGGAGGCTGGCAGGGAGGCTCTGCACTGGGAGCCTTCCCGGCTGGCACAGCTGTGCCAGGTGTGTCAGCTCAGTGGTGGGGGGGGGTCCATCCTGGGGCCTCCTCAGCGCATCCAAGAGTGCCCATCCTGAGCCCACTACCTGGCTCCATCCACCGGGGCCTCCACCAGGCATGTGGGAGAGCAGATCCTCCACGGGGCTTGCAGGAGCAGCTGTCCTGGGTCTGCTGCCTGGCTCCGCCCCCCCCCAGGAGACTCCGCAGGGAGTCCATGAGCGCCCCTCCGGGGTCTGCTGAGTGACTCCGCCTCCTGGGGGCCTCCCCAGGGCATGCGGGAGTGTGGGGGGCCTCCTTGGGGCATCCAGGAACACCTGTCCTGGGTCTACTGCCTGGCTCTGCCCTGGGGGCCTCCTCAGGGGCATGCGGGAGCATCTGCTGCACAGTGCGGAGAATCTGAAGCCAGTCCGCTGCCCGGCTCCACCCTGGGTGTGTTCGCACAGCAGCAGGGCCCCACCGAGGCATCCTGCACCAGCATTTGCCCCTGGCTTGCCACTCAGCTCTGCGCCAGGTATGTCCCCTCAGCAGTGGAGGCCCACCAAGTGTGTGTGATCGTGGGCCCTCTGGTGGGAAACGTCCAGGCCTGCACTCACCAGCCCTCCC
>PVJC01005542.1:0-35815 GCA_004026665.1 Murina feae | reverse complement strand
TACCAAGGTTCGATTCCTGGTCAGGGCATGTAAGGGAAGCAACTGATCTCTCTCTCTCTCTCTCTCTCTCTCTCTCTCTCTCTCTCTCTCTCTCTCCCCATTCCTCTCTCTCTAAAATTGATAAACATTTCCTCAGGTGAGGATAATAAAAGTTGTAGATCTGTTTCTCATTATTTTTCAATAATAACTAATGCAAAAAACACTATGTCTCTAAAAAAATCAATGAAAACCTGACAACATTTTTTTCTTTCTTAGCTATAATTGTATTAATTGATCAGAACTCTTGAACTATATGTGTTGTAATTAATTAAAATGGGAAGAAATTTTACTTAGTACCTGCAGTTTGATAAACAACAATTTAAGGCGGAAATTTGTAACTAGGAGTCACTGTTTAAAAACACCAGCGTCCTGCCAGGATTGTGCCATATCTCCCTTGGAGAGACACTGTCTGCATTTCTGACACCTAACTATTGGGGGTGCAGCGGGGGGTATCCTTTGTTGGGCAAAGAGTAAGCCTTTTTTAAAATCAAACTGAAGACAAATCAGTAGCTATTTACAGCAAACAATATGCAGTGTAATTAATTGTACATGGTAATGAGGAGATGTTTTTGTAGCTCAAGAACATTGTAAGCCAGGCTCTTCCACAGTCAGGAGAGACGACAGCACACACTCCCATCTGGCACATATAAACTCCTAGTCCACATTTTGCGTCCTTCCACTCTTGCAAATGTGACAGGTCAACAATGGAACACACACTTGGAAGCAGATTAATCTAGCTACTTGCCTGTGGCAATGAAACTAGGTTGGCCAAAATCACAGGAGCAGTGCCATGGGGCAGTTACAATGAAGCTTCCCCAGCCCCAAGCCTTAGGTTGCTAATGTTTCTCCTTTGCCTTTGTAATTACCTTTTGTTCTGCAAGCTCCTCACACCTGCACCTGTTCCCATCATAGAAATGCAACACCTACAGAGCAACTTACCTGGTAAATGTAGTCATTAATATGACAGAGGGAGACATACAACTATGAATAAACTAAGTATTCTATCAGCTCACACAGAGCACTGTACTAATGCTACATTTGGGATAGAGCTATTAAAGAGACCGATGAAATACCAGCTCTGCAGGCTCTGCCAGGCCCATGTTTTGCATTTGAAGAATATGGTTCAGTGTTCACAGTCAATCACAAGTGACACTGCTATTTTGAAGGCCATTTTGAATACACTGGTAATCTTGACATCACAATACTCATACTATGAACTCTAAGCCTTGTTCTTTCATTGCCATTCAGTCGAGCACATTGTCAAACTGATAAGACCCAGATGAAAATAACTCTTTTCTATGTGGCTCCAGCACTGTACTCATTAATTTCTTTCTATAGATAAGGAGCTTGTAGCATGAGTGATTAGAAGGAATAACATTCCACTGTTGGTGATTAATAGCACAAAGACTAAGCCTGCCTCAGCCCCTGTTCAATTTCTTCTTCCCATCACTATATGAAAGGCCCCAAATAAAGGCTTTTTAAAGGCCACCAAAACAACCAAGGAGCCAAATCATACTAACCTTATGTCAGAGCAACCTTCTAGTTTCAACTTGCTAAGGCACTGAACTCAGCAAGTCTTACTGTCATGCCCTCCATTGAGATCAAAGCTGAAAGTGAGCAACAGCAATGGGAGGCAGTATGTGGTCAGAAAAAGCAATGGTGACTGGTTTTGAGTCAACAGAAATTGGTTTGAGTAAGAATCTATAAAGGTTTGTTCATTCTTAAATTTCTGGTCATTAATGCATGAGGATGATTACCTTCTAAAAATCTAAGTTTTCACACAACAAATTATATACCCACTTTCCCTACATGACTGACTGTACTTCAACTTTTCAGCTAATAATTAAGCTGTTTTTCTTTATCAATTCACTTCTGCTTTGTTCACAGCAAATTATTTTCACTTTTTTAGTAAGTATTCATATGATTTGTTTAATAGATCCTTCTCCAGCCTGGATATCCTTCTCCAAATGTTAATGTTCCTTTTAAGTTGTGATTTGGTAACCAGTAAAACTTTACTTTTCTACTGCACAAAAATAAAAGAATCCTAAATAATAAAAGGCTAATATGCAAATCAACCAAACAGCAGAACAACTGGTTGGTATGATGTGCACTGACCACCAGGAGGCAGATGCTCAACACAGGAACTGCCCTCTGGTGGTCAGCATGCTCCTATAGGGGGAGCACTGCTCAGCCAGAAGCCCTGAGCCAGACTCATGGCTGGTGAGTGCAGCGGCAGAGGTGGGAGCCTCTTGCATCTCTGCAGTGCTAAAGATGTCCGACTGCTAAGCCATCAGTCAGACATCCCCTGAGAGCTCCCAACTACAAGAGGGTGAAGGCTGGGCTAAGGGACACCCCCCACCCTAAGTGCCCAAATTTCATGCACCAGTCCCCTGTCTGCCAGCAGCCCCACTCCCGCAACCACCGCTCCCACACACAGATGGTGCCAGCCCCACTGGCGCCCACTAATGGCACAGAGCAATTGGGGCCAGCACCAGCAGCGGGTGCAAGCAGGGCCAGCGGCATCAGCAGGTGCAAGTGGCAGCTGCTGCCCCAATCACCCCTCAGGAGCAGGGGGAGGTAGAGAAGCCCTCAGGGGTGATCAGGGCCAGCAGCCACTGCTCACACCCTCTGACAGTGCTGAGTGATTGGGACCCACACTGGGCACTGGCAGTGGGTGCGAGTGGCAGCTCTGATGCCGGTTGCAGGTGCTAGCAGGCCCAGCACCAGCAGTAGGTGTGAGTAGCGGCTCCAGTGCCTGGAAGCAGGTGTGAGTGGTGGCTGCTGGCCCTGATTGCTCCTCAGGAGCAGGGGGAGGTGGAGAATCCTGAGGGGCAATCGGGGCCGGCAGCCACCGCTTGCACCTGCTGATGGTGCCAATCGATCAGGTTTGGCATTGGCCACTGACGGCGGGTGCAAGCAGCAGCTCCAATGCCAGCAGCAGGTGTGAGCACCAGGCAGGACCATGGCGTGCAAGAGCAAAGAATTTTCAGTAACCACCAGAGAGGCTCATGCTGATGACAGCGTCCAGCACCTCACCTTGGTCTGATGCCCCCACTCACCTGCTCCACCATCCCGCTGTGGCCAACACCCACCATGTTCCATGTGTGCTCCATGGTGGTCAGTGCATGTCATAGGGACCGGTTTTCGGTTGTTCCACCATTCAATCTATTTTCACATTAGGGTTTTATATACGTAGAAGGCCAGTGTGTGTGTAATGGCAGCTCCTGGGTTGAGCGTCTGCCCCCTAGTGGTCAGTGCACATCATAGCTACCAGTCAGACGGGCACTTAGCCTTAGATAATATATAGATTATTGTCTCAGTTTACTAAAGAGAAAAGTGAGATATAGGTAGCTTAAGTAAATCCTTAAGTAACTTAGAGCAGATCAAGAGCCAAGATACAAGCCCAGGTAGGTCTTGAGTCCAAAGCTTTTTCTGGAAAGTGATACAATTGAGTTGATGCCAGTGAAATATGCCATTATATTTGGAATGCCATATTATATACCTTACCTTCTTATTCCTAAAGAAACATTTTCCCTTTTACAATTTTAAAGTTTCTGGAATCAGGATGTCTTTTAAAATCAGTATAGACATCTAATTTACCTTGATCCTAATCCCTGCAAAGAAAAAAAGAAAGATTTATTATTAAAAGGAACAATTTACAGTTAGCAGCAAAGAATAATCTAGGAAACATTTGACTTACTAGTATGCTTAGTTGTTTCCAAGTCGCATCCACCTGTCTGCCTCTAGATGAAATAATATCAATATTAATAATGCAAAGTTTCAGCAGCTGTTGGCCACAATTGTTCACACTTGTGTTCAGCAAGTCCTCTGGAGCTAGGCACCCCTACTGCCCATCCAGCTGAAACACAGTTTCTTTCTCCAATTTCACAGATATCGTGGCTAAAAGAGCTTCTGTAGCATCTGCCTGCAGCTTTCTCTCTATAGAGTCTGACCATAGGCCATGCACATCTCATTCTGGCCTCCCTACCAGGCCTGTCCCTAGATGCTCCTTTATAAACTTCCTCCCACTCTTATTATTAGTAAATAAAAACTAACGTCTTTGCAACATTATTCATGAACATGTATGGAAACACCTAAATGTTAATGGATAATGTATAAAGAAGATGTTCCCTTCTCCAAGCTGCCTTGTCTGCCATGCCTACCACCATATCCCAGCTCCAGGACAGTGCCTGGAACATAACAGAAGTTTATTAAATATCAGCTGAATTGATGCTTGAACTCGTTGATATTGGTTTAATGATTGATTGAATGCATGTGCCACAGGCCTAGAATGGTCCCTGAGCTGTCCAGGAGGTACAACATCAGGGAGTTCCCGTCCCCAGCCCCTTAATATCAGAATAGCTGAAAGAAAATGTTCTTGAGGAGGAAATTTTGCCAAAGAAATAATTAGGCTACAAATCTATGAAAATAACAAGTTCTATAGATACAAGAGTCTCTGAAGAAAGGCTAAAATTTACCATGCTTTATCTTCAGAGACTTTCTAGCTTTTCGGGCAGACAGAATATTTTTGTTACACAAACAGATATGAAAGACTATAAAGTTGGGGTGTGTATTTGGCACATTTGCTGTCTGGACTTGTGTTACCCGTCTAGTAATGTTCTCCATAAACCTCTAATTCAGTCTCCTTGTCCAGCTCCTAAGCCTCAGCTGAACGATCCCTGTGGCAGTGATGGCCTGAAGCCAATGCCAGGCACCAAGTGACCTCTCTTTTGGATCACAGCAGCATGCAAGAAGGTGCTGGAATGGCCATTGAAGACATCTAATGCCCTTTTAAATGTTATAGTCCATAAACACCAAGGACATACTGAGCCATTTAGAAGCACTGAAAGCAGTCTGTGCACAAGTGTGAAAGGATGGTAGAGTAGGGAAATTCTTTTGCCAAGAAGTAATAATCTGATGTTAAAGTTGACTATTGTTGCTTTAACAATAAGGTTTATGATTCCAAATATAGTTTTAGTTTTTCAAAGCTTTCTTCCATCTGACACCTTTAATCATTTTAATCCTCATTTCCTTCCCTTCAGTATCACGTAAGCTTCTGCAGAGGAAAAAAGGAAAACTGTGCTCTTAATGAATGATTCAAACAGAGTAGAAAAATATTTAACCAAACATTTAGTACAACTCAAATGGATGTCAAGCTCAGACCTCTCTGATGTATGCATGCCATCTGACTCATCAGAGCAAAGGGATCTATCACCCATGTGAAGAGGATGAAGGACAGGATGCAGAGCATACATACTGGCACCGTTGAGGCCCTTATGTCATTAAGTAAACATTATTTTTAACATTATTTTAAAAGCCCTATTAGTATGAAATTACTGGAAAACAAATGGAGAGGTCTGGTTGATATGCATACATACTCTTACATAAATATAATCACAGCAGAATACTTTGTATTTTTTCATCTTAACTAATAAAAGCGTAATATTGAAATTAACCATTTCTCTGGGACGGGGTAAGCCACGCCCACCAGCCAATCAGAGCGGCTGTATGCAAATTAGCCCGGCCAACATGGCGGCCGCCACTCACAACCTGAGTAAATGGCAGCTTCCATTGCGGCAGGAGTGAAAGTGAAACTGCGCCCACTTTGTTTAAACTGGCTCTAGTGAAACACATGTTTATAACATAATAACAATCATAGAATCCTCGGGAGCTGAAGGAAAGAGCAGACCTGGCCTGAGTCTAAGAGTATAGACACCCCGAGGTGAAGCAGAGAAGAAGTTTCATTACATATCTAGGCCTCACCTTAAAGGAACAGTGTATCAATTATAGGAGATAAACAAACCCCAGAAACCTGCGTCCAGCCAGCCTTGCTGGGACATTGGGTCAATGGGAGCTGTGGGCAGCCTTAAAGCCTAAAAGCGCCAATCAGCCTGTCACCCAGGCTGGCCACAACCCAATGGGGTGAGGGACGTTCCTGGGGGGCTTGGCCAGCCTGCACACAACCATCAACCCATCACCCAGGCTGGTCAGGCACCCCAGCAGGTGGACATCCCCAGAGGGGTCCCAGACTGTGAGAGGGCACAGGCAGGGCTGAGGGACCTCCCGAGTGCACAGAGTGGCTGCAGGGCAGAACAGCGCAGGACCCAGGACCCATGAGTGGGAAAGAGTTGGCAGGGTTGGCGGCCTGCTTGGCGGCTCCTCAGGCCCTTTGAGGGGCACCAGGGAGTGGGAAAGCAAGGCAGCAGGGTACCGGTGAGTGGGAAAGAGGCGGTGACCTGCTTGCCGGCTGCCCAGGCCCTTTGCTGGGCACCGGGGAGCGGGAAAGAGGCAGTGGGGGTCGGGAGCCTGCTTGGAAGCTTCCCAGGACCTTTGAGGGGCATTGGGGAGTGGGAAAGCAAGGCAGCAGGGTACCAGTGAGTGGGAAAGAGGCAGTGGGGGCATCTCGACCTGCTTGGCGGCTGCCCAGGCTCTTTGCGGGGCACCGGAGAGCAGGAAAGCAAGGCTGCAGGGGCCGGGGTCCTGCTTGGCGGCTCCCCAGACCCTTTGGCGGCACCTGGAAGTGGGGAAGGAAGGCAGCAGGGAACTGGTGAGTGGGAAAGAGTCGGCAGCCTGTTTGGCGGCTCCCCAGGCCCTTTGAGGGGCACTGGGGAGCGGGAAAGCAAGCTCTTGGGGGCTGCGGGCCTGCTTGGCAGCTCCCCAGGTCCCTTCCGGGGATCAGGGAGCAAGAAAAGGCTGGCCTGACCACGAGGCGGGGTTTTCCCTGCTTTCTGGTGGCTGGAGGAAGATGGGCAGTAGGCAAGCTTGGGAGGCAGGCAGCACCCAGCCCTGGCCACAGCTCAAAAAAGAGAACAACATGCAGGGGAGGGCAAGAGTCTGAGAGATCAACATAGAGGGGGTGCCTGCTCCAAGTCTCGACAGTGTGCTTGGGGCAGGCCCCAAGCAGGTAGACACACACAGGAGGACTGCTCTGAGCCTCAGATGTGGCTGGGGGCAGGTCCCTAGTGGCGACACGCACACACACACACACACACAAAAGGCGCCTGGCAGACTGGGGTCATCATAGGACATCCACTGAGGGGTTCCAGACTGTGAGAGGGGACAGGCTGGGCTGAGAGAACCCCTGCTCCCCCGGCACCCATGCACGAATTTCGTGCACCGGGCCCCTAGTATAACATAAATGATAAACACTTTTCCAGGTGACATTCTAGTTCTCATGTTGGATTATCACATTAGATTCCACTGAGGAGGTCAACCATAAATTATGTAACTCCCCTCTTCCAGTAGATAATTAAAGTTTTTTCTATTGTACCTTTATTTTGAGTAATTTGCAAAATATACAGGGGTTGGCAGAAGTAGATTCACAGTTGTGACTATGGAAAATACAGAATTTATTCTTGCATTAGTATTTATTAACTAGGGGCCTGGTGCACAAAAATTTGTTCACTCGGGGGATGGGGGTCTCTCAACCCGGCCTGTGCCCTCTTGCAGTCTGGGACACCTCGGGGGGAGATATCCACCTGCTGGCATGCCTGTCCAGCCTGGGTGAGGGGCTGAGGGCCATTTTCAGGCTGCCCACAGCCCCATCAGGGTTCGTGCACTGTGGGGGGGGGGGTGGAAGGGCTGGTGAGTGCAGGCCTGGACATTCCCCACCAGAGAGCCCATGATCGCACATGCCTGGTGAGCCCCCACTGCTGAGGGGACGTCCCACACCTGGCGCAGAGCTGGGTGGCAAGCCAGGGGCAGACACTGGTGCAGGATCCCTCGGTGGGGTCCTGCTGCTGAGCAAACACACCCAGGGTGGAGCCGGGCAGCGGACTGGCTTCGGGTTCTCCGCACTGTGCAGCAGACCCTCCTGCATACCCCTGAGGAGGCCCCTGGGGCAGAGCCAGGAAGTGGACCCTGGATGCCCCGAGGAGGCCCCAGGCCAGACCTCCCCCACACACTGAGCTGACACACCTGGAACAGCTATGCTGGCTGCGGAAGATTCCCAGTCCAGAGCCGCCCTGCCAGCCTCCTTCTTGGCTGGGTTAATTTGCATACAGCACTCTGATTGGCTGGTGGGTGTGGCTGTGAGCAGAGGCTCAGCCAGCCTAGGCAGGCAGTTGCAACAGAATCCTCTGGTTTGCTCTAGCTCCATAGCTGCTGGCCTCCATCTTGGCTGGGTTAATTTGCATACAGCCACTCTGATTGGCTGGTGTGTGTGGCTGTGAGCAGAGGCTCAGCCAGCCTAGGCAGGCAGTTGCAACAGAATCCTCTGGTTTGCTCTAGCTCCATAGCTGCCGGCCTCCATCTTGGCTGGGTTAATTTGTATACAGCTGCTCTGATTAGCTGGTGGGCATGGCCTTGAGCAGAGGCTCAGCCTGTCTAGGCAGGCAGTTGCAACAGAAGCCTCTAGTTTGCTCTAGCTCCATGGCTGCCGGCCTCCATCCTGGCTGGGCTAATTTGCATACAGCTGCTCTGGTTGGTTGAGAGGCATGGTTTGGCTGGTGGGTGTTGCTTAGGTGTCTCAGGTAATGGTCAATTTGCATATTACTCTTTCATTATATTAGATTATTGTATTATTTACCTGTGTCACAACTGTAAACCTACTTTTGCTAACCCCTACACATGTGAATATAATGTGAACATAACTTTAAATTTTTTCTCTGAACTATTTTCTTTATAAATGCTCACTATTCTTTTTAAATGATTCATTCATCTATTCACTTTCTGTTTTGTTCAATGTACAGATAGAAATACTCGCTCAAAAAGGATTTTTCCATTTCTCACTGCTGTTCTTTAATAACTAATATCATTTAACAATGTGTCATGAATGTGCTATTACAAAAAGAATCCCTAATGCCAAGAAGCTTGATGATTTGATTTACTCTCTGTCCATAGATTTTCTCTGTCTTAGTCTGCTTGGGCCACCATAACAAAATACCATAATCTGGTGACTTAAACAACAGAAATTTATTTTCTCACAGTTTTAGAGGGTGAGAGTTAAATATCAAGGTTCTGACCTCTTGGGTTTCTGGTGAATTGGGGAGAAGGGCACCAATTTCAGTCCATAACATTGCACCCCTACATAGGATTGTTGCATTATGACAGGCAGAACTATATGACCTTACTATCATCTTCATTCGGAGATTAAGAATGGTTTAAGAAGATGCATATGGGTACCAAGTTGGCAAGGATTTGTGTTAGCTAATTTATGTGTCCACTTGACTTGGGACACGGGTGTCAGACGTTTGGTGCAACATTATTAGGAGTGTCTCTTTGAGGATGTTTAGGGATGCTTTTAACACATATTGCCCTCCCTGGTGCTGGTGGGCCTCAAGTGATCAGCCTGATTAGAACAAAAGGCTGACCCCTTCCAACTTGAAATAATAGGAAATTCCTCCTGCTTGACTGCTTTGAGCTAGAATATTGTGTTTTTGTTTTTGTTTTTCTGCCTTCAGACTCAAACAGAAACAACAGCTCTTCCTTAGTCTCAATCCTGCCCACTTTCAGCCAGAAGCTACTCCATCAGCGCGTCTGAGGCCACAGCTTGTCAACTGCAGACCTTGGGACTTAGCCTCCACAATTGCAGGAGCTGATTCTTTATAAGTAAATCTCTTTATATATGTAAATATGCACGCAGTCTCTTGGTTCAGTTTCTCTGGTGAACTCTGACTAACACAGCCTTTGTTCAAGATGCTTTGTAAAACAGATTTAGGGATTCTCAAGCTTAAACTGAAACCTGCCTTACCTAAGAAGCAGTTGTGTTAGTAACTAAGACTGAAATAAAATGCAGTTCTGTGATCAGTAAAATTATGGATGCATAAATATTCAACTCTGAACTAAAATTATGGTAGTTTTTACAGAATTTGGAAGAGCTCTATTCAAGTTCAAGTCTTTCACTTTTACCCATAGTGGATGTTCAAATTATTTCAAATGAAGTGTCACAACCAGGTGCAACTTCATCAATGTTCTAAGATAAACTTCAGCTTTGGGAATGTGCAAAGCAACAAGTTGACGAGTCCTGGTCTTTGCTTACTTCATGTATAAACCCTACCATTTTATCCCTGCTTGCTATCCCAATTTAAGACCAAAGGTTTAAAAAAAAATCATTTACTTATTGTTGTGGAATCATTTCCAAAACTTTTAAAATGTTGCCAAACTTGTTTAAAAAAACAATAAATCAGTGTCTAATCTGCAAATATAGTGTGAAAGAAAACACAGCCTCTCTTGACCATACGAGAAATAATTAAATATACCATTGTATCTAGCTATCTAACCAAAAGGCAGAACTGAATTATTTCTCATCACTATTAATATAGCTATCATTGTCATTGTCACCACCATTATCATCATCATTTCCTCTTTAAAAGGGAGAATAATGCAGTATTGGCAACTCTATACAACCTTCCATAACCATTTGGGTTAGTTTAATCACGGACTCACAATGTTGAATACTATTCATTTTTCTCCATTTCCAGTTGACAAAATAACTTAGGTAGAACTCAATTCATTGATCATATTTAATCAATCAGAAATATTAAAAGGGACAGTGAGTGTTCTTTTGGCTTCACTTGCCTACATCTTTGACTGTATATCAAAGCACTCCAACTCTCATTGTTGTGATCATAATTCTTTGATATCATAGCTTGTAGTATTGATCTTGGTAAACAGACTCTAGAGAGACTAATAGATTTTTGACACAGCAATCAAAGTGACCCTTATGAGTGATAACTAGGCCCATTTGATCATGTCTTACAGAGTAATAAATGTCTGGGCCAATTTCCTTTGCCTTTGTACATGCAACATCTACTCTTTGTGTAATACAGGGTTTGAAAGGAATTAGAACTGTTTGATTAAGAAAGAGCTCAAGCTACAGCATCTGGCCACAAGAATGGGGCCCTGACTCTATCAAAGACTGGTAACTTTGGAACTAGATATTTAAACAAGTTTGGAAACATTTTAGAAGTGGAAATGTTTCCACGTCAATTCCTAAGGTTTTAATCTCTATTTTTTTAACAACTTGGGTGTATATATGTGTGTGATGGAGGATGTGGTATATGGAAAGGTGGTATTTGTTGAGAACATAATTTTCAAAAATATTATGCAATCATTCAAAAATGTTTTATTGAGTATTGACAATGTACTAGGCACTATTTTAAGTGCTTGTGATACAACAAAGAACAAAACTAAGCTCCCTGCCCTTTTGGAGGTTTTATTATAACAGGAAGAAAGAGTAAATAATATATATATATATATATATATATATATATATATATATATATATATATATATATTCTAAGCAACCATCTGATCATTCAACTGTACAACTGGTAGCTATGACATGCAATGACCACCAGGGGACAGACGCTCTGACCAGTAGCTTTGATGCACACTAACCACCAGGGGTCAGATGCTCAACACAGGAGATGCTGATCTGGGATGACTTGGCAGCTGCTTTTCTCAGGTGACGCACCCAGAACCAAAGAGGAGGGAGCCTGATTCTGGAGTGCATCACCTGAGAACCACTCTGGGACCTTGCGGTATGTCAGAGGGCTGGTTTTGGCTCAGTCCCCACAGGCCAGGCTGAGGGATTCCACTGGTGCATGAATCCATGCACCGGGTCTCTGATCCTCTATAATAAAAGGGTAATATGTAAATTGACCCTAACAGCAGAACCACTGGGAATGACTGGTCACTATGACACACACTGACCACCAGGGGGCAGACACTCAATGCAGGAGATGCCCCCTTGTGGTCAGTGCGCTCCCACAGGGGGAGCTCTGCTTAGCTACAAGCCAGGCTGATGGCTGCCAGCACAGCGGTGGTGGCGGGAACCTCTCCCGCTTCCTCAGCAGAGCTAAGGATGTCTGACTGCAGCTTAGGTCTGCTCCCCACTGGCAAGTGGACAACCCCTGAGGGCTCCCGGGCTGCCAGAGGGATGTCTGACTGCCAGCTTAGGCCCAATCCCCTGGGGAGTGGGCCTAAGCGAGCAGGCAGACATCCCCCAAGAGTTCCCTGTGAGACAGCACAGGCCGGGCAGAGGGACCCTCTAAGTGCACAAATTTTTGTGCACTGGGCCTCTAGTAGTTATAATAAAGAGGTAAATAGCTATGCATGACATGTTATAATGTGTTAAGTATAATGTGGGAGAAAATATAGAGTAGGATGAGAGGGATAGTAAGGGGAAGGGGTTATCATTTTATAGGTTATCTGGGTAGGCCTTATTGACATTCAAAGAAAAATGTGAAGGAGGTGAGGAACTTAGACATGTCTGAAGCATTTGAGGAACCTAATGGATGCTATTTGGCTAGAACAGAGTGAGCTAAGGTCCAGCTAGTAAGAAAAGAGGCCAAAAAGGAAAAGGGAATGGTTGCGTGTGCAGGTCATGCAGGGTCCTGGAGGACATTGTAAGAATGGGGACCACTGCTGTTCTAAGGGTTACTTTGATTGCTGTGTTAAACATTGACTGGAGCAAGCGCTTGGAAAGAATGAAAACAGGGAAATCTATTAAGAGGCTGTTTCAAAATCTGGAAAACACAATAATAGCACTAGGGATGGTGAGATAGGGTCTGATCCTGAACGTATTTGGAAGGTAGAATAAAAAATATATCCTGAAAGATTGGACATGGGGATTGAGAGGAAGAAAAGGATACTATCATCTGGAGTGAGAAGCTGCATGAAAGAATAGTGCTGCCCCCAATTGCAATAAGGAAAGTTGCAGGTGGGACCCGTCTGTAAGGACAATGAGTTCACTTTTAGATAATTGAATTGGAAGTCTCTAAGTGAACATGACTGGTAGGTAGCTGGACACCTCTCTGGAGTTTGGGAGAGAGGTCTTGATCAGAGGGACACAAAGGGAATCATCATTATCTAGAGATCACCAAAGGAGTAAGTGCATATAACAAAATAAGAAGGACAGAGAACTGAGCCACAAGATAGTCCAAAATTAAGATGTCGAAGAGTAAAGAGGATTCAGCCAAAAGAGACTTTAAAGGAATGACTTGTAATTAGAAAATATGGGTAGTGTGGTGTGCTGGAGGCCAGATAAAGAAAATATAAGAAGCAGAGGAGAGTGAGAGATTTCAAAAGAACTTTAGATGAAAGTTCAACTAAAATGCGGAGTAAGAATTGACTACTGAGTTCAGCAATATGAAGGTTATTGATGACCATAAGAAGAGTAATTTAGGTAAAGTCATAGGAGTGAATTGGAATTGGTTTAAGAGAGAAGGAGAGGATAATTGGGAACCTTGGAAATGGCAAGTGTAAACAGTAATTATAAGAAGTTCCTTAAAGAAAAGAACTGGCCAGGTTGCTCTGTTGGTTAGAGTGTTGTCCCAATACACCAAGGTTGCAGGTTCAATCCCTGGTTAGGGGATATATAAGAGTCAATCAATTAATGCATAAATAAGTGGAACAACAAATCAATGTTTCTTTCTCTACCCCTCCCCTCCAAAAATCAATTAATAAATAAAATTTTCTAAAAGGGGGATGCAAATAAATAGATCTGTAGGGGGAATTTTTTTTTTGTTTCTGTTTCTGTATTTTTTAAAAGGATAAATACCTATATTTATATGCTGATGAGTAAAGAGTAAAATTTATAATGTAAAAGAAGGAAAGATGCTGGAGCAATATCGTTAAGTAAGTGAGAGGAGTGAAAGAGGCAGATAGTAAGCAAATGGCAAGATTGGCTTTAAATAAGACTATCAATATGTCATTTATGGTAACAAGGGAGAAAGCAGGAAATGTTGATGAAAGTGTTGGTAGATGGGTAAATGTGTGAATGGGAGTGTAAAATTTTGTCTGGGTGCTTCAAATTTTTAGTGAAGTAAGAAAATTCATAGGCTGAGCGTAATTTTGGGAAGGCAATGTTAGATGTTTGAGGAGAAAAAAAGTCTGGAGTAATTGTCTAGAGAGTGAGAATGAACACACTAGGAAAATACAGCAAGAGAGCTCAGCAACATTAAGGGAATTCTTGTGGTTCATGTATACAAATTTAACAAGATAGTTAAGAGAGTCAAAGGGAGTGATTATAATAATTGGTCATAAAATATAAGCTGAGTAAGAGGGCAAGAGGAGACATCAAGGGGGTGAAGATCAATGAAAAAGAGATAAAACCTATCAATGGATTGGCAATTCTAGTGGGACTATTGAGTTGTTAGAATTAGAGTACTAACAGCAGTGAGATGGAAAGCAGGATGCTGTTGACATGATGGAAAAGTTGCAGGTATCTAATCTAATAAAAGAGTAATATTGAAATTGACCGTTTCTTTGGGATACCTAAGCCATGCCCACCATCCAATCAGAGTGGCTGTATGCAAATTAACCCAGCCAAAATGGAGGCCGGCAGCCATGAGCTGGAGTAAACAGGCAGCTTCCGTTGCAGCAGGAGTAAACTGTTTACTGGCCAGCTCAGCTTCTCCAAGCTCAGGCAACAACATATTTGCAACATTGTTGCAATTATAGAAGCCTCGGAGCTGAAGCAAACAGCAGGTTTTATTGTACCAGTGATGGAGGAAATTGTTCGCCTAGGCCGGCTGAGCCTCTAACTAAAGCAACATTCTTTCAATTATAGAAGCCACAGAGCTGAAGCACACAGGTGGTTTCATTATCTGCCTAGGCCTCGGCTTAAAGGAACAGTGTATCAATTATAGAAGATAAATAAACCTCAGAACCTGCTTCCAGTCAACCTTGCTGGGACATTGGGTCAATGAGAGCTATGGGCAGCCTGAAAGCCTGAAAACAGCCCTCAGGCCCACACCCAGGCTGGCCATACCCCAATGGGGTGAGGGATCCCACTGAGGGGCTTGGCCAGCCTACAAACAGCCATCAGCCCCTCACTCAGGCTGGCCAGGTACCCCAGTAGGGACCCAAAACCTGAAAGGACTATGGGCAGCCTGAAAGCTTGAAAATGGCCCTTAGACCCGCACCCAGGCTGGTCACACCCCAATGGGAAGAGGGACCCACTGGGGGGCTTGGCCAGCCTTCAAACAGCCATAAGCCCCTCACCCAGGCTGGCCAGGTACCCCAGTAGGGACCCAAAACCTGAAGGGACTGTGGGCAGCCTGAAAACGCCCCTCAGCTCCTCACCCTGGCTGCCCAGGCACCCCAGTAGGGACCCAAAACCTGAAGGGGCTGTGGGCAGCCCGAAAACGCCCCTCAGCCACTCACCCAGGCTGACCAGACATGCCAGCAGTTGGACATCCCCAGAGAGGTCCCAGACTGTGAGAGGGCCCAGGCCGGGCTGAGGGACCTCCTGAGTGCACAAATTTTTGTGCACCAAGCCCCTAGTTTATGTAATAAGCTCTAGGGTACACCTATGGGAATGAGCTACCCAGGTAGAGTGGAGGACACTGGAAGAGATAACTTCAGGGAATGACAGTGAAGGCATTAAAAGGATCAATTTTATTTAAAAAAATAAACTAAGAATAATAAGTCATATTAGAGAATTCCACTTGGCAGGAACTCAAATAATGGAGAAATAAGAGGAAATGCTTCAGGAGAGTGAAGATGAAAGGAACAATGAGTGATAATAAGTAATATAATCTAATGACATGAGAGACAAAGGTGGAAATTTTTAGGAGAGTGTGTATGGTCTGAAAAAACAATAAAGAGGAAATAAGACAACCATCCCATCTCCAGGACTGCTACGGTTATGGGAGGAAAAACACCCAGCATTATCCTAAGAAACCAGAAACATCAATCAGAAAGAATGCACCCCTATGTTCATAGCAGCACAATTTACAGTGGAAAATATTTAAAAACAGCCCAAGTGCCCATCAGCAAATGAGGGGATAAAAAAATACTATGCAACTGTAAAAAAAAAAAGAACTCTTACTATTTGCAACAGTATGAATGAGCCTGGAGAGCATTGTGCTAAGGGAAATAAGGCAGACAGAGACAGGTAATATCACATGATCTCACTCATATAAGGAGTCTGATGAGCAAAAAGCTGATTAACAAAATAGATCCAGAGACATAGAAGCATGGAACAGACTGACAAATTTCAGCAGAAAGGCAGGGGAGCTGGGGGGGGGGGGAGGGGGACAGGGGAGTGGGTGAGGAAGGGAATGATTAACCAGGGAACATACACATACTAGGGGCCTGGTACATGAAATTCATGCACTTAGGGGGGGGGGGGCGATCCTCAGCCCAGCCTGCTCTCTCTCACATATTGGGAGCACTCAGGGGGTAACCTACTGAAGGCTTAGGCCCGCTCCCTGCTCCCCTTGGGGAGCAGGCCTAAGCCGCAGTCTGGCCTCATTTGTGGGAGGCCACCAGCCCCATCACTTTGCTGCCACTGCCATTGCCAGTCACCGAAGCCACCAAGGTGTTTTTATTAACACAGACTCCAGTCCCTTCACCATGAAAAAATGACAACTTTCTTTAGGCATTTTCAAGATGTGACTTTCATAGGATATGACATTTCTTTTTTTCTTTTTTATCCTCACCTGAGGATATGTTTCCATTGATTTTTAGAGAAGGTAGAAGAAAAAGGAAAAACAGAGAAACATCAAAGTGAGAGGAACACTTTGATTGGTTGCCTCCTGCATATGCCCTGACCTGCACCCCGGCCAGGGAGGAGACTGCAACCTAGGTACATGCCCTTGGTCAGAATTGAACCCAAACCCTGCAGTCAACAGGCTGAGGCATTATGCACTGAGCCAAACAGGATATGACATTTCTTAGCACTCCAGCAGTGGACCTCCATTTTTTTTCTCCAGGAGTGTGGTGGAAAAACCCTAGATTGCCTTTTTCGATTCTTATTAGCCAAGTTACTAAGAATATTACCAGTGGCATACAGGGAACTTAGCCAATAAGCAGTTAGAAAAGATGTTTCCTCTGTAGTTCATTCTAATCACCAGCTCACCCCTGCCCCTCCAATCCCAGCTCCACCCCTTCCCAGGCCTGTAACCTTTGGCCAAGGATGCAGGCTTAGGCAGGGGACCCCCAGACCACTGCAATCACTGGCTCTGCCCTGCCTAGGCCTGCAGTCTCTGCCTGAGGCTGCAGGCCTGGGCAGAAGACCCCTAAGCCTCTCTGATCACCAGCTTCACAGAGCCCAGTCCTCTGTGATCACCGGCTCTGATCCTGCCCCCTGCCATCACCAGCTCTGCCTCTGCCCCACTATAGCCTCTGGTCAAGGCTACACACCTGGTCAGAGGACTCCCAGACTCCTGCAATCACCAACTCTGTCACTGCCCCACTACAGTCTGTGGCCAAGGCTACAGGCCTGGGCAGGGAACCCCAGACCCCTGCTTTGCCATCTCCACCGGTGCCCAGACCTCTGCAATCTTAGGCTCCACCCCTGCCCCTTTGATTGCTGGCTCTGCAGAGCCCAGGCTCCTGCAATCTCCAGCCTTGCTCCTGCCCAGGCCTGAGGCTTCTGACCCAGCCTTATGCCTGGGTAAGGCACCCTCATACCCCACCGACCAGCTCTGCCCCTGCCCCTCTGATCACTGGCTCTGCCCTTGCCCATGCCTGAGGCTTCTGGCCTGAGAAGGAGACCCCCAGTCACCTCTGATCATCTGTTCTGCCCCTTGGGCCCCCCGCCTCCCCTGCCACCTGCCTGGCTAACAGGCTTGACCACTTTAGTGGCAGGGCTAAGCCAGATTGGGTGCTGCCATCTTGTGGCTATGGGTGCCGCCATCTTGTGGCCATGGGGGTGGCCATCTTTGTGATGGAGTGACACCTAATTTGCATATTACTCTTTTATTAGATAAGATGTAGCTATGGATGCCGCCATCTTGTGGCCATGGGGCGACCATATTTGTGATGGAGTGGTGCCTAATTTGCATATTACTCTTTTATTATATAAGATATGCATAGCTCATAGACAATAGAGTGGTAAAGGCCTGGGAGGGGCGGGTGCAGGGTGGAGGGGGTTCAATGGGAAAAAACAACAAACAAACAATTGGGACATCTGTAATACTTTCAACAATGAAGATAAGTTTTTTAAGAAATTAGAAAACACAACCAACCATCATTTAGGATGACTGCAAGAAAAATAAGGTCCTCTAGGGAGGGTAAGGTTTATGTTGTAGCAAGAAGGGATGAGAGGCATTCAGAGAAATGGTTAAGAAACAGAAATTTTAGCCAGTAATGGACTGTAATTTTCAGAGGGCACTGTGAAAATATTTCAGAAGTTGAGGAGAAAGGAGAAGTTAACATAATAAGAAGTGCACAGGTGCTTATGATAATTATAATATGGGACATGAGGGTGTGCCAAGAGAACCAGGATTCTAATGAAGACACAACATATGTAATGGCCATAATGAAACTATTCTTGTTAATTCAAAGCAGATAGTGTTGTGATAGTGTTGTGAGTGTTGAAGAATGGGAGCTATTATACATGAACTAGTGGCCTGGTGCATGAAATTCGTGCATGGGGTGGAGGATGGGGAAGGGGTTCCCTCAGCCCAACCTGCACCCTCTTTAATTGGGGATCCCTTGGGAGATGTCTGACTACCAGTTTAGGCCCCATCCACAGGGATGGGGCCTAAACGGGAAGTCGGACATTCCTCTCTCAATCTGGGACTGCTTGCTCCCAATCACTCACCTGCCTGCCTGCCTGATTACCCCTAACCCCTCTGCCTCCCTGTCTGATCGCCCCTAACCCCTCTGCCTGCCTGCTTGCCTTATCGCCCCTAACTGCCTCTACCTGCCTGCCTGATCCCCCTAACTGCCCTCCTCTGCTAGCCTGATCTCACCTCTAACTGTCTCTGCTTCAGCCCCCACCACCATGGCTTTGTCCAGAAGGAAGTCAAACGTCCATAAGATGGCCGGTCAACCCAGTCTAATTAGCATATTACCCTTTTATTAGTATAGATAGATTATATAGGATAGGATTGCTTAAATGGGTGTTGGGGGAAGCCTTTTTCAGCAGAGGAGATGCTCTTGGCAGACAAAAACACATAATCCCTATATCTGGACTGATAGCCAGCCATATGCACTATACTGCCATACCGGTCATTAAAAAATTGAACCGCTTTCTTACACCTTACACCAAACAGCTGTTGCTCTTAAAACCCCTCCTCAGCCACCACCTTAGGTTCTGCCTTCATAGTTCACTCATATTAGGTTCTGATTGGTCAATTTTTATGCCAGTCAGCATCAAAAGCTCCATCTGTTAGGCAGCCATTGGCTCCTGGCACTTCCCCCAGATTTGGTTCTGATTGATTGTCCTCTATGACAATCAGCATCTCTGGGCCTAATCTGTAGTCCCCATGGCAGTCAGTGCTGGGTCACCATGGCAATTCAGCAGCAACCCAGCACTGCCTTCCGGTGTTAGGTCAAACCTTCGGTCAATAGGGACCTTGGCTCTTTATATATATACTAGAGACCCAGTGCATGAAATTCATGAATTGTGGGGAGGGTGTCCCTCAACTCAGCTTGCACTCTCTCCAATCTGGGACCCCTTGGGGGATTTCCAACTGGCGGCAATCAGACATCCCTCTCACAATCTGTGAATACTGGCTCCCAACCGCTCACCTGCCTGCCTGCCTGATTGCCCCTAACCACTCTGCATGCCAGCCTGATCACCCCCTAACCATTCCCCTGCCAGCTTGATTGATGCCTAACTGCTCCTCTGCTGGCCTGATTGCCTTAACTGCCCTCCTCTGCCAGACTGGTCACCCACAACTGCCCTCCTCTGCTGGCCATCTTGTGGCTGTGGGCACTGTCATCTTTGAGGGCGTAGCATTCAATTAGCATATTCCCTCCTTATTGGCTGTGGGTGTCACCATCTTTGCAACGGTGTGGTGGTCAATTAGCATATTCCCTCTTTTTTAGATAGGATATAGATATATGCTCACCATCCAAATTTAATCCATCAAATCTGGCTTCCACACCACAACCCTACTGAGATTTTTCTATGAAGATCATCAATGATGGCCATAGACCAAATTCAACCCTTATATCACTTGCCTTCTCACCAGCCTTTTGTAGAGTTGACTGCTCCCTCCATCACAGAGTCCATAGATTTCCCTATCTTGGCTTCAGCAATACCAGTCTCTCCAGGGTTTTCTCTATTTTTGCCTAGTCATTGTTTCTCATCCTATCTTGTAGACTTTTTCTCCTTCCTTTATCTTGACCAAAGTGTCAGAGTTTCTTAGATTCTTCTCTGGTTGATCTCATTACTGAAATACCATCCAAGTCAGAACTTATCTCAGCTCCAGATCAGTATATTTAGTCACCAACCTAACAGTGACCAGCTATAACTGGATGTCTCTCAAACATGCCAAATTTTACATGTCTAAACTAGAACTTGAGATTTTTCTCTTACAAAACACCCCTGCTGCCAACTCCAATCTTCTTAATTTTAGTGAGTAATTTGACATCCACCCTATTTCAGAAACTAAAAACTCATTGGTTGGATTCGATTCCAGCCACATCTGGTACATAATTGAGTGCTGTGGGCACAAACTCCAAAATATCTTGCAACTGTCCACTTTCCTGGAGCTCTAGCTCCCACACTAAGCCAGCCCCCATTCTCTTTCTACCTAACTACCACTTAACTAGTCTCCCTAGAGCCATTTTTCCCCTCAATTCCATACCTCTGTCTAAAACGATTCAAAATAGTAGTTTCAGATGAATATACAGTTGAACTTGTTTATAATTTATGGAAAAGGTCTTTTAATCCTGGCATAAAATCTAGGTGCCGTAAAGAACAACTTGATAACCAAAGAACTTATATGCCCACATGCATAACCCATGGACACAGACAAGAGTGTGATGACAGCCTGGGGTGAGGGGCAGGTGTGAGTTAGAAGGGGTCAATGGGAGAAAAAGGAAACATCTGTAAATATTTCAACAATAAAGATAATTTTTTAAAAAAAGAACAACTTGATAAATTTTATTACCTGAAAATCAAAACTGTGGATAGTAAAATATCAAGCTGGGAAAACATATCTGTTGCAATATTGCCAGGCATAGTTTTCTTAATTACAAATTAGTCATTTCATAAGGAGCTTGTATAAATCAATAATGAAAAGAATTACCCAGTATAAAATAATTAAAATGTATGAACAAGAAAGTCACAAAGATATGAATATAAAAACTTACCAACATAAGTAAAAACTCAATTCCATCACAATTCAAAGAAATTCATTTCAAAAGGCATTGAAATACCATTTTCTACTTACCAAATAGGAAAGAATTAAAATATTTAATGAGATCCAGTATCCAGGAGAGTGCAGGAAAACAGGCACTCTCATATGCTTGGAGGGTAAAGTTGGTGAAATCATTCTGCAAGAACAATTCAACAATCTTTTAATTTTAAAAAACACATAATAATGTTACTCATTCATGACATTTATAAATCTGTCCCAAAATTTTATTATCAAGGATATTTTGGGGAGCATTGCTTTTATGACAAAACAACAACAAAAAAGAAAAGTTATAAAAATATAAATCAATAGGTGATGATTAAAAAGGAAAGATTGTACACCTATAAAATAGAATACTATGCAAGTTTTTTTTATAAGAATAAGATATTCACCTGACTGACGTGGCTCAGTGGTTGAGCATTTGACCTATGAACCAGGAGGTCACAGTTCAATTCCCCAGTCAGGGCACATGCCCAGGTTGCAGACTCGATCCATAATGTGGGGTGTGCAGGAGGTGGCCAATCAATGATTCTCTTCCATCATTGATGTTTCTATTTCTCTCCCTCTCTCTTCCCCTCTGAAATCAATAAAAATATATATTTTTTAAAAGAATGAGGTATCTTTTGAGTGTTACTATTAAAAGAAAATATAAATAAATGTGATCCTATTTTTATATATACAAATATTTTAGAATTTGCATAAAATTTTGAACAAAACACAAGAAAAAAATGGAATAGTGGCTACACTGGAGAAAAGGTAAGAGCATCAGAATAAGAAAGTAAAGTGTGTGTGTTTGTGTGTGTGTGTGTGTGTGTTTAAATATGTAAACACAAAACTTGCTTTTTAATAAAAATATCATTAGCCTATCTGGGCAGGAAGATTACAAATCATTTAATTTTTGCATTTTTATGTATTAAATGACAAATGCTGTACAGTTTTTAAAAAGAAAAGTTTGCTTAGAAATGACAACAAAAATTATTTTAAAATATCATCAGTAGCTCCCTAGTATGTCTAGAATATGATCCCAGGTTCTGTCATGTGAATCCTAGACTCTGTATGATCTGCCTTATCTCTCACCTCACATCAATCTTCTTTGCTGTTAAACAACATCCTCATTATATGCTTTCAAATTCTCAAATGTGTCATAGTACTAGGCTCTCAGAACCTTTGCCTCTGCCACTCCCCTGTCAGAGATATTCTCCCCCTGACTCCATGTGGGTAACTCCTCATCCCTTAGGTTTTGACCTAAATGTCTCCTCCTCAGAAGCTCTTTTTCTAGTTACTCTTATTGAAGGTGTTCCCCATTCTCAATGATTAGCTCAAGTCTTGGCTTGGTTCTTTTATATTACCCTATAATTCTTTTGTTTATTTTTTTCTGTGACTTTTTTTTTTGAAGGTCAGGACTGGACCTTCCACTAGAACATAAGCTCTTTGAGGATAGGTGTTTGTTTTATTCACTTTGGTGTCCATCTCCAGGGCATAGCACATAGTAAGTGTTCAATAAATAGAGTGACCATGTAGTTAATCATCCCAAAAGGAACACTTTTGAGAAAGAAAGGAAGAGATTGATAATTCTTCCCTGGTCATAATTATAAACAGGAGAAACCAAATAAATTTAGAAATATATCCTCCCTATTAAAAAACACTTAGATAATGAAAAGCTTAAATATTTCCTTAGAAAAAAAAGAACTTAAAATCAACAAATATTAAGACTTTGTTATTAAAAGTTATTTTATGATATTCTCCTCCCCTCCCTTTATGCTGTTCCTTGTTCTTTCTATGCATAAACAAATGGCAACGTTTCCAATTTTTCTTTCAAGTTGACCTTCAAATGTAATTCAGCCAGCTAATCCATAGGATCTGCCTTGAACTATAACTCTTAATTCAAATGGCTACTCCTCAACTGCACTTGATGAAAAATAACACCATGCAAACAGTTCTCAAGAAAACATTCTTAACTTAGAGTGGGGTTTTCTCAGGGTAAAATTTAGATCCACAGGAAAATATGCTGTCAATTTCCCTCTAAACTGTGGTAACTAAATTCATGAGAATCGATTTTGTTTCCCACTGGTTGGCCAAAGTAGATTACAAATCAGTAAAGATTTAGTCACATATCTGCCATGATCACTCTTATAACTCAGCTTTCTACACAATACCCTGGATCTCCACACATTTATCAAAGTTATTACACACACATGTGCATGCAAACACACACAGAGAATAAGGGTAGCCTTCTACAAGAGTGTAATTCCTGAAATTCCAGGATGTCTGAATATCTCAGGAGTTTCTTCACAAATTTTTTGTTTCTTCACAAATTTTTGAGATCATAGCATGAGTTGGATGAACCTAAGTTCAAACCAGGATCAAACAGTAATTATAGAATTATTTAGCCTTTTCCATTCAGTTTCCAAATCTTCCAAATGAAGCCAATGTTCTCTAACTTGTGAGATACTTGTGGAGATTGCATGGAAATGAGAGTGTAAGTGTCTGTTGATGCTGCCTGATGATATCACAAGCTAGAAACTGAAGGTTGTGGTTAAGGTCATGAGATCTTCACGGTTATAAATCAGACATAGCCCAGATCCTGTTTCAACAACTTTCATTGAGACTACAGATGCTGATCTTGTAGCCCCCAAGCTCTCCATCATCTCTGCTATTGACCCTCCACCACACTACCACAGATCTCAGACGAGGAATATTGTCCCTTTTACAAAGCTTCAGAAACAGTAGCCTGGCCCTTACATTTTAGGCTGTTAAAGGACACAGCACCATATCTTGTTCAAGTCCATGATTCCAAGAGGAAACTTAGGAGCTATAACTCTCAAGTTCACCAGTTGGTAGGCAGCATTAGCTCTCCCTCCCCCCCACACTACTTCTTTTAAAAACCTCAGCTCCACATATACATCAATGGAACAGATCAGAGAACCCAGAAGTCAACTCAAGTCACTATCCTATCTAATAAAAGAGTAATGCAAATTAGTCATCACTCCACGACAAAGAAGGCGGCACCCATAGCAGTGGGACGGGACGCTGGCAGTGTCACCCTGGCAATGTGAGCCCAGCATTTCCTCAGCAACCTATGAGCAGCTGCTCTCCAGCAGGTAATCACTGCCAGCAGGCAGGCTCCAGCAGGGCCTGCTACCAGTCGCCACTGCAATCCAGATCACGGGCAGGCACAGCGCGGACAGGGCCAAGCAGCAGGGTCTTACTCCCTGTAGCCACCACAATCTGGGTTGCGGGGGCAGGGCCAAACAGCAAGGCCTTGCTCCAGGTTGCTGCTGTGATCTGGGTCATGAGCAGGCACATGCAGCCCACAGGAAGCAAGCAGCAGGGCCTGCTCCTTGGTCACCATGATGATCTGGGAGCAGGCAAGCGTGGCCAGCAGGCAAGACCCAGTCCTGGCCATAGCTTAAGGGAGAGAACAAAATGCAGGCGAGGTCAGGAGCCTGAGAGATCAACACAGAGGGATGCTTACTCCAAGCCTCCACGGAGCCTCCTATGCAGCTAGAGGCAGTCCCTGGGTGGGGACACATACACTCACATACACGGGGTGCCTGTTCATAGCCTCCAATATGGCTGGGGGACACACACACACATGGGGTGCCTGCTCTGAGCCTCCACAGTGCGGCTGGGGGCAGGCCCCCAGCAGAGACACACACACACACACACACACACGGTGCCTGTTCTCAGCCTCTGCTGTCAGACTGTGGCCATTAGTAGGACATCCACTGAGGGGTCCCAGAGTGTGAGAGGGGGTAGATTGGGCTGAGGGACCCCCAGCCCACCCCCTATGCATGAATTTTGTGCACCAGGCTTCTAGTGCTCAATTAATATTTGACAAAAGAACAAGAGCATACATTGGAACAGAAACAGCCTCGTCAATAAACGGTGTTGGGAAAACTGGACAGATTCATGCAAAAAAATGAAACTAGACCACCAATTTACACCATAATTAAGAATAAGCATAAATAGATAAAAAACATAAGTGTAAAATGTGAAACCAGAAAAATCCTAGATGAAACCATAGGCACCAAAATCTCAGACATCTCTCATAGCAATATGTTTACCAATACATCTCCTAGGACAATGGAAACTAAGGGGAAAATAAGCAAATGGGACTACATCAAAATAAAAAGCTTCTGCACAGCAAAAGAAGCCATCATCAAAATAACAAGAGAGCCCATTACATGGGAGAATATATTTGCCAATGATTCATATGATAAGGGGTTAATCTCCAAAATATATAGGGAACTCATACAACTTAACAAAAAGAAGACAAACAATCCAATGAAAAAATGGGCAAAGGACCTAAATAGACACTTTTTGAAAGAGGACAGACAAAAGGCCAAGAGAAATATGAAAAACTCTCAGAGTCACTAATCATCCAAGTGATGAAAATCAAAATGACAATGAGATATCACTTCACACCTGTCAAAATGGCTATCATCAACAAATCAACAAATGACAAGTGTTGTGGAGAAAAAGGAATCCTCATGCTCTGCTGGTGGGAATGCAGACAGTGCAGCCACTATGGAAGAAAGTATTTCAAAAAATTAAAAATGGAACTATCATTTGACCCAGTGATCCCACTTCTAGGAATATATCCTAAGAAACCTAAAACACTCATCAGAAAGGATATATGCACCCCTATGTTCATAACAGCACAATTTACAATAGCTAAGACTCAGAAACAGCCTAAGTGCCCATCTGCAGATGAGTGGATTTAAAAAACTGTGGTACTTCTACACAATGGAATACTATGTGGAAATAAAAAAGAAAGAACTCTTACCATTTGCAACAGCATAAATGGAGAGTATTATGCTGAGCAAAATAAGCCAGTCAGAGAAAAGTATCACATGATCTCACTCATATGTGGAATCTAATGAACCAAATAAAATAATGATCAAAATAGATCCAGAGTCACAGAAGCCGGAACAGACTGTTAAAACTTAGAGTGAAGGCAGCCGAGGGTGGAGGGAAAAGATCAACCACTGAACTTGTATGCATATATGCATAACTCCTGGACACAGACAATGGGGTGATGAGGGTCTTAGGGGGGAGGACGGGAGTGAGTTGGAAGAGATGAATGGGGGAAAAAGCAGGACCTGTGTAATACTTTCAACAACAATGATATTCTTTAAAAAACCCTCAGTCCCAGTGTTGTAGAGTTCTTCCATCAGCCATGTTTGTGTATCCTCATGCAAACAGGACCCTCCATGGACCCCCTATATTCCCAGAACTCTTGAGGCAGTCACCCCAATGGGGAACCACCTGCTGATGCTCTTACTACCCATAATGGTCAGCTTCAAACTTGTATTTGCAAATCCTCCTATTTTTGGGGTGCAAAATATTAATGGAATTAGTCATCAGTATTTGAAGTTTCTCTTTGTCTAGGTAAAGCTCCAGCTCAAACTATTTTAAATATGTGTTCTTTCCTCTGGCAATATTGAATGAAATGTTGCAAATTCAGCCTCACACACAATGTTTTTAAAAAAATAAATCCCAGAAGAATATAAATTATTTAAATTCAATGTTATAAAGATTGTAACCACTTGGGGAAAAAGGAAAATAATTACAAACTGTTGCTGGTATTTTGGGCTAACAACATAGAATACACTCAAGCCTATACATAAGTAAAGTATTTGCTGTAAAAATTATGCATATTTAGATTCGAAGCAACTTCTTGCTCCAAGATCTCTCCTAAGGACAATAAGTTAGAAACAGAAAGAGGTCAAATGAGTGTAAGTGGCAGTTTATTTTATCTTAGAATCGTCAGAGTTGTGTCAGATCCCATCAGCAAATGGTATTAGGTTGATTTCTTTTTTTTAATATATTTTATTGATTTTTACAGAGAGAAAGGGAGAGGGACAAAGAGCCAGAAACATCGATCAGCTGCCTCTTGCACACGCCCTTCTGGGGATGTGCTGGCAACCAAGTTACATGCCCTTGACCAGAATTGAACCCAGGACCCTTCAGTCTGCTGGCCGACGCTCTATCCACTGAGCCAAACCGGTTATGGCAGTTGATTTCTTTTAATTCCTGGCTGCATTGATGCATTTCCTAGTGCTTCATTGTGTCTCACCCTTCCCTGCTCACAGGCCTCTTGGGTTCTCTGTAAAACACGTAAGCTCAAACTTGCACCCCTTTGTGAAGCCCTCTACACCCAGAATAACCATCTGTGTGTGCATCCTGCTCACCTGGAGTTTCAACCCAACACCTGAAGGAGGAATAATTAAAGAGGAAAGAGCCCTGGCTTTGGAGCCAGGCAGACCTGACTTTTAATTTTCTCTTCAGTTTTTCTACCTATGAATCCTGGACTAGTGTATGAATGTCTTCTTGTTTCCACATCTTTAAAATAATGATGATAATAGTTATTGCACAGCGCTCCTATGAAGATTAAGTAGGCTAGTATATAGGGCATATCTAGTATAGTTTAGACATACTACAAACCTCTAAACTCTGTAGAGTTGCAGTCCCTAGACTGCCTCATGGAACCTGGGTATTAAGTAAGACTTAGGGTAGTGTCAGTTAAACACTCTTTACTTGGGTATAGCCCAAGATACTGTAAAATCAGTGGTGATGATGACTATACTGCAATGTGGGGTGACAATTACGTTGGCCAAGTGAGTTGCCTCTCTGTTGGATGAGTTATCATCAAAGATCCAGGTTCCTGAAGTTTTACTAATAGAGGACCATTTAGCATAGAACTTTCCTCCCCTTTGTTTATGATGTTGTAGAAAGGATCTGTATTTTTAAAATTGTTTCTCTATTGTTGTATAAAAATTGTTTCTCTATTGTTGTATAAAAATTGTTGTTTCTCTATTGTTGTATTAAAAATTAACCCCAAAATTTAGAAGCTTAAAATAACTCCCCCAAAAGCAGTTTCTTTGAGTCAGGAATCCAGGAATAGCTTTGTTGGGGACCTCTGTCTCAAAGGCTCTCATGAGGTTGAGGTTGCATTCAAGCCATAAAGTAGAGCCATGTCTCATTTAAAGAGCGAGAGTACCCAAGATGGAAGTGCAGTGGTTTTATAATCAAATCTCAGAGACATCCGATTGCTTCTTCTACAGTCTATCCATGAGAAGCAAGTTATCCATCCCAATCTACACTCATTGGGAGGGATTGACACAAGGGTATAAATACCCTGAAGGGAGTCATTAGGAACTGCCTACCCCATGGTTCACTGACACAATCATTTATGTCTGAAAGCAAGGCTCTCTTGACTGTTTGGCAATAGTGGCCACTTTGTTGACTTCCTGGACTGGCAGGGCACTACTGCTCTTCCTTCCACTATTTCCCAAATTGAGAGGCCCTGGAAGCCCATCACCTTTTAAAGAGTTCATGTCTAGTGAGCACATCGCAGTGCTTCAGACCATGTTTATAAACCAATGCATACTTAGTGCAATTTTGGGATGTTCTTTTATAGAAAAAGTAAGTGGAGAGCATGATCTGAAAGATCCATTGTCACTGGTACATCTGTCCACATTCTACCCTTGTCCAAGCTGATGTGGTGTATTCAGAGCCCTGTACATTCCCTAGGTTGTCCTGGTATTTACAAGTCTTCCAACCTAAGCATGCATGTTTCCATAAACATTAGCTCAGTCTTTTGGAAAACCTTTCACGCCATAATGGAACACACTAATGTATTAAGATTAGAGATGTTCCTCTTGGGGTGTGCTAGCTGTTTCTCTCATTACCTGAAGGAGTCAATATGACATACATGGCTGAATTCATGTGAGGGTAGCATGTGAGCCAGGCATCCTCAAACTGTGGCCCGGGCCACATGCCGGGTGTTTTTGCCGCTGCTGTCTGTCCTGCTTAAAATAAGACATGTGCAGTGTGCTAGGAATTTGTTCATAGTTTTTTTTAAAACTATAGTCCAGCCCTCCAACGATCTGAGGGACAGTGAGCTGGCCCCCTGTTTAAACAGTTTGAGGACCCCTGATTGTGAGCACTGAAGATAACAAAGCTCTCTATTGGCATCCTCCTGCAATCTTAGGAAGTTTTTTAAAACAATGCATAAGCATATAATGACTTTTTATTTTGTGCCTGGAGAACTAGAAATAGTATTTAAACATCACTATAACTCAAACATTACTAACAAAAGAAACACACTGTTAATTTCAAAACCATGTATTTTTGCTTCAATGACCATAAAAGATATGTCATTATACTCATGAGAAACCAACCAATTGCAGCCACAAAAGACAAACTAGAAAAACCACGATTTTCAAATGATGCAGTCCTGGGATCCCTCAGAGATTCCAGGAAGCACCCAGAGAGAAGGAAAAGGGAACACCAACAGGACAGGGTGCTGAGCCTTCCCCAGCTGGGTCTCACTGCTGTCATGGCGGCCAGGCCCAGATCTGTTCTGCACATTAGGCTTAGCTTCCAATGTCATCTAAAACTGATAACATCCAGGACTGGCAAGTTTATGAGAAATGCAATTTTGAACACTGTATGTAAGAACATAAATTATTTGACATAATATAACCAAACTTAATTGAACACTGTATGTAAGAACATAAATTATTTGACATAATCTAACCAAACTCGGAATACTTTTTGTCCCCAGATTCTATATCTGAAGTACAGCCATGGGCTCCTAGCTGAAGTGTGGGCAGTATCAGCTCACAGAGTGATATGTTTACTAGGTGAGTGAACATCTTTGGCTTGGGGATGATAAAGCCCCTGACTGATATTGTCAATTACATTATTATTTTTGTTTTTTGAAACAATATAACATACAGAAACTTACAACGCTTGAGGAAATGACCTCATGCAGGACACTATTTGTCATTCACTGGACAGTAATTATTTAAGGACTACAGTTTGCATTTGTGTATTAACCAGTAGCAAGACCACAGCCTGACACATGGTATCAAAAATGTTTGCTGAATAAATTAATAGATGTTGAGTGACGGGTGAATATGGTAAAACATCAACTATGTACACCTCCATAAAAGAAAGTGAGAATGGCTGCCTGCTCCATAGTGCAGCTGGAAACACTCTTTCAGGAATACCAAACAGCCAGAAACCTTGTATATACTCTCACCCATTTTCGACTCAGATCCACAAACTAAACAAAAAGAAAAAGATTAAGGAAAGAAGTGGGTTATGAGGACAGTAAATTAAACAGTTTGTTCCAAGGCCATAAAAAGAATTATGAGATATATGTCTATGACAGTTACAAGTTCAAAAGTATTTTTTATTGTCATGAGGCCAAGAACTATTTCTTTGACATCTCCAGGAAATGAAAAAATATGTATAGTTAGTTTTATATTGTCAGTGGGATATCAAGTCACCAAAATTGTAATTCTACTCAATATTGGAAATGATAGCCCAGAGGAAAAGCTTGCCTGATCTGAAACATAATTTTCCCTGACACACAGTGTCACTCCATAAATATTTTATACTTGGTGGACAAGATACAGAAATACGGCTTTTTATCACATGCCCAGAAAAACAAAATATATTCTACAGCACAATGCCATCTACATTGCACCTCTACCGAGAAGTTAAAAATGGGATTAATACCCCATTATTATCTCAAGAAGGTCAGGGAATATATCTACTTATATTTTATATTCAATAGCTAGGATGGTATTTGACACATAGATGTCAACAAATACTTGTTTTTGAATGATTCCCCAATGGTCATTACACACACTCTACTCCATTTCATTTGACTTTTCTGTTCCACTCCTACCAAACAGCTTTAAGCTGATTTAATTTACATGCCAGAAAATTCATTCAGGTGGTAGAATTTATATCCCTTGCTGGCCAATTTCTCAGATAACTATTATTTGCAAAATTCCTTCTAAGGTAAGGTGACCAGACGTCCCGCTTTTGGCGGGACAGTCCCAATTTTTAACAGTTTGTCCCATGTCCCAGGGAATTTTTAAAAAGTCCGGATTACTCTTTGTATTATTTTAAGTAATAACAAAAAAGAAGAAAGAAAGAAAGAAAGAAAAAAAGAAAGAAAGAAAGAAAGAAAGAAAGAAAGAAAGAAAGAAAGAAAGAAAGAAAGAAAGAGGACCCCCCCCCCCCCCCCCGCGCGGTCAATGGTGTACCGCTTTAAATCTGGTCCCTTATTCTAAGCGGCTCCTGCCTAGAATCTCCTTCTTAATTACTTTCACATAAGTCATGGTGTTTCAGCAGCTCAATAAGGAATGCACTCCACAACTGAAGGCAGCCAGTACACAAGTGTCTCTTAGCCCAGGAGGTGAGAGAACAGGAAAGTTCTGCCAAGTAGGGAAGATCTGACCACCTGTGCATATCCTTCTCTGGGACAGAGACTTAACACCCACAATCTAGCAGAGACCAAATGTGAAGCTATCCTATATAATAAAGAGGGAATATGCAAATTGACTGCCACTCCAGTCAATTTGCACCCACAACTGAGGCTAAGTTCCCATAACGAACCTTAAGGAGCAATCAGCAGGGACCTGAGGCTGCGCGCCCACCCACCTCCTGCATGGGGCTTGACGGGGACCTCAGGCTGCTTCCCCTACCCTGGCACCAGGCCAGAGGAACTCAGGCTGCACTCTGTTGCCTGGTGCCAGGCTGGGGGACCTCAGGCCATGCCCCCCCACCCTAGCCCCAGGCCAGGGGACCTGAGGCTGTGCCCCCCACCCAGTGGGACTTGACAAGGGGCTTCAAGGTGTGCTCTCCGCCCTGGTGCTGAGGCAGGGGACCTCAGACCATGCCCCCTACTCCAGCACCAGGTCAGGGGACCTCAGGCTGTGCTCCCTGCCCCGGCGCCAGGCTGGGGGATCACAGGCCACTCCCTCCACCCAGCAGGGCTTGATGGGGGACCTCAGGCCATGCCCCCCTGCCCTGGCACCCAGGGGACCTGAGGCTGCACCCCCCACACACACACCTGGCAGGGCTTGACAGGGTGGGACCAGCCAGGTCTGGATCTAGCCCAATGAAGGGGAACAATCCAGGTTTGAGTCTCGAGCGATTTTGAGATGCACATGGGTGGTTGAAGACTTGACTCTGGGTTCCATGGTGCACCCCAGACTCTGACAGGAGGAAGATTTTCATATACTAATTAGTTTTACTAATTTTCTTTCATCTCTGACACTTCTATTATAGAGAAAGGGCAAATAGCAATATTAAAATATTTCCTCTAATTAACCCCCTTTTAATGTGCACGAATTTTGTGCACTGGGCCACTAGTTATCACATAAAGGAGATAAAGTAACATCACTGATGTGAGGGATGAATGGGAGTGTCTGCTCCCTAGAGCTGGAATTTCAAACCAGCTCCATGGAGGAGTGAATGAGCCCTAACTGGTAACTGAGGTGCAGCTTTAACAGGGCTCCCTGCTTGGCTGGTGCTGCAACAAGTCTCCAAGGCACCCTGCTGACAGTTGATCTTGACCCTGGTAGGACCTATTTCAGCAAGATTGTACAGTCCTTGTCCACAGAACTCCTTTGCTCACATCGTGTAGCACTGGAAGGTTATCTTATTGCCATGGGCCACTAGCCAGACTGGGGGTTCAGTGATTTCTTTTCCCCCAAGTCATTGTCAAAACAATTTTTTTTTCTAATGAAAATGATAGGAGCAGTGCCTTACATATGCTGAAGCATTTGTTCTTTAGCCACTCCATGTTTTTCAGATAGAATTTTTTCCAAGAATCAAAAAAAATAAGACTGGTCATTATTCCCATTTGACAAGTAGACTAACTTAGAAATATTAAATAACTTTCCCAAAAACACACAGACAGTAAATAAAGTCAAAATTCAAGCCAGGGCTGGCAGATGCTAGATTCATAAGACTTAGCCACTAATCATATGCCCTTGAACATATTCAAAAGGTTTGCGTATGGCCCCTAAATTTCCCAAAGAGACTTAAGGTCAAGAGAGAACCTAGAAAAATGTGTATAGGAGCCCTGGTGCTCACAGGAATGAGAAAAGGGATTGTGACTGAATAGAAACTGAGCTGCTTTATAGTTCTCTTTAGAGCTAACTTCATACAGCCTCAGCTCTTCTGTAAAGGCTAATTTTGTGATAGAAATTACTGTCTTCTTGATTTCTGTTTATGACCTCACAATAAACTCCCACTTACTTAAGGTAGCATGAGTATGTTTTAGCTCCCTGAAACCTAAAAACAAAAGAAATGAACAAAAAAACTAATTAAAACATATGCTTTTACAAAGAGAAAGACATTCGTCCTTTGTTTTCTTCAAATAAAGAATGGATAATAGAGCAAGGAAGACAGCAAGATGGTGAGCACAGTGACTATATCAGTCAGAGTCCTAGCAGGGAACAGCTGGCACACACAATCTGGAGAATTTGAGGAGAGTTTAATAAAGGGGCTATTTACAAAGGTTTAAGCAGGCATCAGGGAAATCACATGGAATAATGATTCCATTCACCCTCAACAGGCCCTGGAATGTTGAGGGAATGGAGAGTTAACTAGAACCTGGAGACAAAAAAAAAAGAATTATGTGGGGAAGGCCACATGGGAGTCACTGTGGCCTTTCATAATTTGAAGAGGAACCAACACCCCCACTCCTGGAAAGTGGGAACCAGGAGAACAAATGACCTGCCCTCATTCACTTCCTCCCTGCCACCCCTGTGATTCTCCCTGTTAGCAAAATGCAACTTAAAGTCGAAGAAACAGAGCTATTGCTGTGGATGAGCATTCTGGGGCAAAGACAGGGTAGAGAGTGAATATGGGAGGGAAACCTGGAAGATACCCACACAGAGTGGTAAAAAGAAAAGGTGGGTAGGGATAAGATTTAAGAACAAGAAGAGAAATTATAACAATATGGAATATGCAAGTACACAACTCTGTCAGGTTAGTGAGTAGAGACCTACCAAACCCCTTTGCTTACCTCTCCATTTCACCTGGGACCAATACACTCACAGCCTCTATGAGGTTGAAAATTGAGAGAACAATCTCAAACTCATTTAATTAGGCCAGTATTATCCTGACAGCAAAGCCAGATAAGGACACCACAGGAAAAGACAACTATAAGCGAATATCTCTAATGAATACAGATACAAAAAGTTTCAACACATATCAGTAAATCAAATTCAATAGCACATCCAAAGAATCACACACCATGATCAAGCAGGATTTATTCCTGGGAGGCAATGATAGTTTAACATACACAAATCAATATATCACATTAATAAAATGAAAGACAAAAATCAGATGATCATCTCAACAGATGCACAAAAAAGCATTTGACAAAACACAACCTTTTATGATTAAAAAAATCAACAAATTGGGTACAGAGGAAACATACCTGAACATTTTTTATATATTTGACAAACTCACAAGTAACATTATACTTGATGAAATGTTGGAAGCTTTTTCTCTAAGATAAGAAAAAAAGTCCTACAGTTAAATTGCACAATATGGTAAGTGTAACACCATGACCACCCAGTCTGCATTTTCAGGGTGTTAAATAATGCAGTGCTATGGCACAGCATAACATCTTTTTTGTTTGTTTGTTTTGGCCTGCCTTCTTTTGCTCAGCATAATTATTCTGAAATTTATCTAGGTTATTGCATGCATGAATAGTTTATCCTTTTTATTGCTGAGTAATACTCTATTTTATGTATATACCTGATTTTTGTCTTTCATTTTATTAATGTGATATATTGATTTGTAATAAACACATTATTCATTCAACTGCTACTGGAAATTTGAGTTCTTTTTAGTTTTGAGCTATTACAAATAATCATGAATGGATAAGTATTTGTAGGAGCACATGCTTTTCATCTGGGTAAATAACTCAGATAATCTACTCTATAAAAGCAAAATATTAAAATTAACCGTTTCTCCGAGACTGGGTAAGCCATGCCCACCAGCCAATCAGAGCGGCTGTATGCAAATTAGCCCAGCCAACATGGCGGCCGCCACTCACGAACCTGAGTAAACAGCCTTTCCATTGCGGCAGGAGCGAAAGTGAAGCTGCGCCCGCTCAGCTCAGCTCCGATTAAACTGCCTCTAGCAAAACACAGCTTTGAAACAATGTAACAATCATAGAATCCTCCGGAGCTGAAGGAAAGAACAGCTCCGGCCTAACCAGTAAAAGTAAGAATTGTTTCATTATAGACGCTGCGCTGCGAGGTGAAGCAAAGAGGAGGCTTCAGTTAGAAGGCCGCCTTAAAGAAACAGTGTATCAATTATAGAAGATAACCCCAGGCCTTCAAGGAACAGCATCAATTATAGGAGAGAAACCGCAGAAACCTGCGTCCAGCCGGCCTTGCTGGGACATTGGGTCAATGGGAGCTGTGGCAGCCTTAAAGTCCCTCACCCAGGCTGGTCAGGCACGCCAGCAGGTGGACATCCCCCGAGGGATCCCAGACTGCGAGAGGGCACAGGCCGGGCTGAGGGACCTCCCGAGTGCACAGAGCGGCTGCAGGGCGGGACAGCACAGGACCCAGGACCCATGAGTGGGAAAGAGGCGGCAGGGTTGGAGGGCACCGCGAAGCGGGTAAGAGGCGGCAGGGGGGTCTCGGCCTGCTTGATGGCTGCCCAGGCCCTTTGAGGGGCATCAGGGAGTGGGAAAGCAAGGCTGCAGGGGCCGGGGTCCTGCTTGGCAGCTCCCCAGACCCCTTGGCGGCACCGGGAAGTGGGAAAGGAAGGCAGCAGGGGACGGGTGAGTGGGAAAGAGTTGGCGGCCTGCTTGGTGGCTTCCCAGGTCCCTTCCGGGGATCAGGGAGCAGGAAAAGGCTGGCCTGACCACAAGGCAGGGTTTTCCC
>PVJC01005541.1:0-58668 GCA_004026665.1 Murina feae | reverse complement strand
CAGCCCTGGTCACAGCTCAAAAAAGAGAACAACATGCAGGGGAGGGCAAGAGTCTGAGAGATCAACATAGAGGGGGTGCCTGCTCCAAGCCTTGACGGTGTGCCTGGGGGCAGGCCCCCGGCAGGTAGACACACACAGGAGGACTGCTCCGAGCCTCAGATGCAGCTGGGGGCAGGTCCCCAGTGGTGACACACACACATACACACACACACACACACAAAAGGCGCCTGGCAGACTGGGGCCATCATAGGACATCCACTGAAGGGTCCCAGACTATGAGAGGGCACAGGCCGGGCTGAGGGACTCCCTCCACCCCTAGTGCACAAATTTTTGTGCACCGGGCCCCTAGTAGAATAGAATAGAATAGAATAGAATAGAATAGAATAGAATAGAATAGAATAGAATAGAATAGAATAGAATAGAATAGAATAGAATAGAGAAAAATGCATTCTATGTATTTAGGGTAAATGTTGCCTCATGAATCTTTTCTTAAATATTCTCAGTATGTTGTATTGAGTTGAAAACTAAAACGCAGGTCAAAAAGCTAAATGCAGGTTGTCTTAGAGAGTGAAGTCAAGAAAAAGTTTGAAAGCCACTGGCAACAAAAGCCCTTTTTCTGACCTCCCAACCCTATCTCCAAATGCTACATTAGAAATTCATTTTCTAATCATGCTGCAGTGCTTCATTTCTCCAACAGCACACATTCTCTTGTGTCTCTAGACCCTTGCACACAGCACTCTCACATTCTCTCTCCTACAGTACTGCCTGCCTCACTGCTCTTTGCCCTACCTCTAGCACCTTCAGGAAGCTTTTCCCACCCCATCAACCTAGCTTGAGTATCCTGCTAGCAGCTTATAAGCTTCTTATGGGTTCTAGCACATATGTATATTTTAACGAATATTATCTTTCATCTTTCCAACTATATGCTCTTTTTTTCTCTCCACATACAGGTGCCTCTATTAACATCTTGAATTAGTGTAGAATATTAGTTACAATTGATGAAGCAATAGTGAAGCATTATTACTAATTAAAGTCCATAGTTTACAGTAGATTCACTCTTTGTACTGTATAGTTCTATATGTTTTGACAAATGTATAATGATATCTACCATTGTACAAAATAGTTTCACTGTCCTATAAACCCCTGTCCTTTACTTATTCATACTTCCCTTCACCTCCCAGGCCCTGGCAACCACAAATATTTCTTCTCATTGTTGTTTTGCCTTTTCTGGAATGTGATATAATTGCAGTTGAGTATTATTTAGAGATATACATTTAAGTGATATCCCTTATAAAACTCTTATGGGTCCTAGCAAATACATATATTTTAACTGATATTATCTTTCCAACTATATGCTGTTTTTTAAAATTTATTAATACTATTAGGATGACATTGGTTAATAAAATTATATAGGTTTCACATGTATAATCTGTAATACATCATTTGTAAATTGCATTGTATGCTCATCACACAAAGTTAAGTCTCTTGCCATCACCATATATTTGAACCCCCTTTACCCTCATCAACCTGCCTTCCAGCCCATTTTCCTTCTGGTAACCACCATACTCTTTTCAGTGTCTATGACTTTTTGTGGTTAGTCTTATTTGTTTGTTGCTTTCAGTTTTATATTTTAGATATGAGTGAAATCATATGGTTCTTGACTTTTTTCATTGATTTATTTTGCTTAGGATGGTATTCTCAAGATCCATCCATGTTGTCACAAATGGCAATATTTCATCAATTCTTATGGCTGAGTGGCATTTCATTGTATATATGTACCACATCTTTATCCAATCATCTATTAAAGGACACTGGTTGTTTCCATGACTTGGCCACTGTGAATACTGCTACAATGAACATAGGGATACATATAGCTTTCCAAATAAATCTTTTAAAATTTATTGAGCATCCAGAAGAGGGGTTGCTAGGTCATAAGTAACTCCATTCTTCATTTTTTGAGGAACCTTCATACTGTTTTCAACTCTATGCTTTGGAAATCACCATTACATATGATCAATATTGTAGTTGTGAAGAGCAGACAAGCCACAGAAACAATAATCTAATTCAATGTGGTCAAAATGTGAGATGCTTACTAAGATAACTTTTGTCTAAAGAGTGGATACTAAGGGACATTAAGTATCAAAAACATTAAATGGTATTGAATCATACAGTGAGGAAATTATTCCCTTTGCAAATTTTACCCATCCTTCTGATTATAAAAGGGAGAAAAATCTGTTTGGTATGTTAAAGGATAGGATTTTTTTAAAAAGTAAAATTATGATTCATACCAATATAAAATGAACATGTATGAAAGCTTGAACTCATTGGCTAAGAAGGCAACCAGTAAGATGTAGCAAGCAGGACAAAGGGAGGTTCAAAGGATACCTACATCTAGATGAATAAAAAATGCTGAAATAAAATTCCAATTAGATGCAAAATGGGCCTATTCACAGGACAATAGTCAGTTTCAATTCATTTGACACAACTAATTTGTGTTTCCATGGATAGAATTATTTGCATTATTATCATTTTCTACCACTTGACTCAAAGAACAATGAAAGGCTGAGATAACATAGAAGGGTTATCTTTTTGGTCCATTTTGAAGTCTTTCATAATTTTTCCCAACTAGCGCAAGTCTCTTATCTCCCTCCAACTATTGCTAATCTTTTTTGTAATAAATGGAGAGTAAGCCCCCTCTCAGAGCCTCTGACATGCAGTAATGACTAGCTATCTACTCTAATAAAAGCATAATGTTGAAATTGACTGTTTCTCTGGGATGCCTAAGCCATGCCCACCAGCCAAGCCACGCCCACCAGCCAATCAGAGCAGCTGTTTGCAAATTGACCCAACCAAGATGGAGATCGGCAGCCATGGAGCAAGCAGCAGTGGGTGCAGTGCCAGTGGGGGTGGGGCGGCTGGGGCTGGCTGCCAGTTGGGATGTAGGAGTGAAGCTGTAGGCGTGGTCTAGGACGCATTGGGGCCCCAGATCACTGGCTAGGAGGGTGGATGAGGATGCTGGGAGCTATGGCAGGCAGAGGCAGTCTCCTATGAAGATACTTGCCCTCCAGCCTCCCCCAGGGCATCTGGCCTCAGCCTGCAGACAGAGTGCAGCTGCCTGGCCTCCTGGGATTCCATCAGCCAGGAAGGGGCAGGAAAGTCAAACAGACTAAGATGTGTCAGGAATAATCATTAGAAAATTCAAGGTTTGTTTGCTCTCAGCCACCACCCAGCCCTGACCACATGGAGTGGTTTGATGCTGAAACCCAGCACCGGAACACTGGAGCAATTTAGAAGGTGGCGAGGGCAGGGTGCATGGCTGCGGGGGTGAGTGTGGCCCATGGGAGTACTGTGTGAACCTGTGCGACCTGAACCTGTGCAACCTGGACAAGGTCCCCGAGACCCTGGAGTTCTTCGAGCTGCTGGGGCTAGACTATGGGGTCGGCTCCAAGGCAGGCGTCTTGCTCCCTGTGGAGCCTCTGGATGGGTTCCCCATCTACGGCCTGAAGGGGTGTGGCCAGCCTGAAAATGGCCCTCAGCCCCTCATCCAGGCTGGCCACACCCTCATGGATGAAGGTTCCTGCTGGGGGGCTTGGCCAGCCTGCAAACAGCCATCAGCCCCTCACCCAGGCTGGCCAGGCACGCCAGCAGGTGGACATCCCCAGAGGGGTCCCAGATTGTGAGAGGGCACAGGCTGGGCTGAGGGGCCCCCCTCCCCCGAGTGTACAAATTTTTGTGCACCAAGCCCCTAGTAATTTAATAATATTGCTTTATATTTTATGATCACTTTATACTTATCTTTGTGTTAATTTTTTATTAAAATGTGTTAATGTAATGAGTTTACAACAGGAAAATAATGAAATACAACACAGGGAACAAATATTAGGAGGTCATATGTATGCTAGTTAGGACAGACAGAGCCAGACTCTCTGGGATCAAATGACCTTGGATCAAATCACAAATGAATAATCAAACTTTTCGGAGCCCTAAGCACTGCCCAGCAATCCTACTACATTTTCTTAATCAACTGACTATTTGATGCTCTGAGACTATTTCACATATTTTCTTCTCAAGTCTTTTCTACTCACATCATCTTCTCACTTTTAACAATTGTTCTTGCCAACATTTCACTAAGAGAGATCAGAACAGAATGATCACAATTTTCTATCAGAGGCAAATCTGCCAAACCTCTGAAAATATGACTACACTAGTGTCCTGGTGCATGGATTCATGCACATTGGAAGGAAATTAATTAAAGAAATATTTTAATATCGTTATTCACCCTTTCTCTATAATGGAAGTGTCAGCCAAATTCACGGTCAACAATGACAGATCAAAACACGTGCAGTTGGCACCAACGAGAGCTTTATATGTATTGCATATGCACGAGTCACCTTTTATTTTTAAATTGCCAGTGCACATCCTATGTACCAGCCAGCCAGTCCGTCGGATGGTTAGATGGGTGGACAGTTGGTCCCTTAGCCTTTTACATATTTAGATAAGGGAATTATTAAAGAAATAAGACCGTACTCATTTAAGGGAGAGCCTGGGAAGTTACAGTCCTGACAGGGATTCAGAGCATCATAGAGCAGTTTCTAGCAAAGTCTTCTGGAGCAGTAGTGTGAGCAGACAAGTTGGATATTACAGGGGAACCTGGGAAACCAGCTACTTTCAGCAACCAGTGTGAGACAATGAAGGGGAACTGATGAAAAGTCAATAAAAATGTGCTGTTTCTGCTGAGCTGTCACCTCTGTAGGTCCATTGCCAAGCATCAGTTGGTGAGATTATAGCCATAGTTGGTCAATATGGCGAGTACTCACGAAAAATAGTTGAATGCAGAGGAGGGGAGAGCAAGTACAAAACTGAATCTACAAGAGCATGTATTTACAGGAAGAGCAATGAGCTAAAGAGAACACTGAGAGCAGTGCTATTATTCAACGGACAGACAAATCAGAGGCAGTCCGTAACAAAGAAGAAATGGGAAAGTCAAAGAAAGGAATGAAAACAAACAAGACCAAAAAAACAGCAGAATGTAAACCAAGAAAGCTGAGTTTTATGAAGCAGTAAGTCATCAACAGTGTCTTGTGCTTCAGAGACAGTCAGTAAGGTAAGAACCGAAAGGTGGCCATTGAATTTGACAGTGTGACTGTCAGTGATGAACTCTGAGTGCAGAAAGCTAAGTGCAGTCATTGATCTTTGTGGTAAAAGAAGCACGCAGACACTATTCCAAAGAGAGAAGAAAAAAAGGAAGGCAATAGCTTGAACAGGGGGCATAGCCAAGAGAAGACTCTTATTTCTGTCTGGGCTGGCCTTTTCTTGCTATATTTCTCACTTGTTCTCACTGGAAGCCAGTTGAGAGTTGCCCTTGGAAATGCCTGTGTAACAACAAAAAAAAAGGACGAGCTCCAGCCAACAACCAGCAAGGAACTGAGCCATTCTAACAACATTCATGTGCCTGAGCTTGGGAGTGGGTCCTGCCTCTTGAACCTTCAGATGAAATCACAGTCTCAGCCAACACCTTCATTGCAACCTTGTGAAAGGCCTTGAGACAAAGGCACCGAACTACATTAAGCCCAGATTCCTTGCCCACAAAATATGTGCGATAACAAATGTTTTACTGTTGTAAGCTGCTAAGTTTGGGGGTTAATTTTTATGCACCAACAACAGTCCATACATTCCCTAGATACACTTCTACTCTAATCACAGAAACACTGCGTTATATCTGTGCAATCCATGAGATTACTTGCACCTTAAAGATAAGACTTCTGTCCTAGTGATGTTTTCCTAGGGTCTGAAAGCTCCGGAATGTATGAGTTCATGTCTGAGATGTTTAGTGATTTGAAGACTCCTTGTGGTAATCTAATCTTAATAACAAAGCAAGTGGTAATTGAGTCCTTGCCCTTCAAGGCAATTTAGAAATGCTTTATAGGTATACTTTAATGTAATCTTAATATCAACTCATTTTGGAAAGAAGGAAAGCAGCTCACAGAGAAATCAGGTCAATATCTAAAGGTCAATATCTAAAGAAGCCTGGCTGTGAATAGACTATTTAAAGCTCACATTCTTAGATGAAAAGGATTATATCCATAGCTTATATTTCTAATATCATATATACCATATGTATTAGTACATTGAATATGTTTTGCTTTGCATGCATTCGTCAGCATAGTGCCATGGAGAGAATCGATAAGTTCAATATAAGTGGGTGAGTGAGTGAGTGAAGAATAAGAACCACAGATTTTTTTAGCTGAGTTTTTATCTTCAGAGCAAAACCATGTCAGTAATGGAGGAATTCTCTGACTCTTCCCTGAGGACCTATTATCATCTGTGATGATGTGAAACAGAGACTGTCAGTCCATAGAGACCTTTTCAATTCCCCATTCTGTCTGAGTGAAAATTGAAACAAAGCAAAAAAATGCCACATTTTCAAGAATCATATTTTTCTTCTACCTTTTTTTTCTCCATTTTGTATTTTGAACCCATTATTTTAAATGAGCTCACTCAAAAAAATAAAGTGCATTATCTCTTTGAAATAAGATCCAAATGGCATATAGCAATCTTACTACATCACTATTACAAGTCAAACCTGAAATGGTGGTAATCACAAATCGAAGACTTCTCTGCTATTGCTGCTGGGGATGGGGAGCGATTACTCATAGATTATAACAGACCAAATGCTGTGAACACTTGTCTGTTCTGTTCTCAACCTTCAGCCTGCCTCTGGGAAATTAAACCCCTCCACACGAAATTTCTTTTTTTATTGGTCTTTTATCTATGCTCACTATGGTAGATTGACCACTCCCTAAATAGTATGTGCCTTGTTTTTAGGATTTTAGTCTACCAGTTAGTAGATTCTATTGTGAACATCATAGAGGAACACTGGGTAAGCAGGGGAAGTTGCAGGACAGTTTATCAGCCTTCCTGCCTCTACACGTAGATTAGGTCAGAAATTAAGCCATAACAAGAGACAAATGAGCCAAAAACCTGACCTCCACCAGGGTCTCTACCATTGTTAGCCTTGAGACTGTTGTAGAAAGCATTACAAGACCCAGAAATAGCAATGAGATAGCAATGCATCATAGGAACCTTCAGGGAATGGTACTCAATAATGCTGAAATTCAGAAGATTTAGCAAATGAGGTATATGGCCCCCAAATGCAGCAGGAAATACCTTTTGACTATCTATTTTGCAATTTTGTCTAGAAATAAATTTTGTTTAGAAATAAATAAAACAGGTGGAGCCAGACTGGGACCTTACTGTCTAGAAGATGCTAGATTAAAATTAATGAAGTAAGACTGTGGAAGAGTATCCACTTTTAAAAGTTAACTGAAATTATGAGAAACCATTATACTCTTGTTTCTTCACATCTTCAGGCAAAGCACCCCATCAGGACTCAGATAAATATAGAAAATATATGGTAAACATAGGAAAGCTAGAGATAACTATTTAGTAAGACTTTTGAACAGTGTTTCCCTGAGGTTAATACTTATGAAAAGCAAGGACACTGACGCATTTCCAGGGACTTCCCATGAGGCCCACACTGTCTGAAACATTTACAGCAATAACATCTTACCTATGTAAACTTAATTGGGGGCAGGCTGAGCATATCTTCCTACTTGACAACTCTTCACATGCAGTTCTATAAAATTACTACGTGATATTTCAAGGGCCCTCTGGGAAAAATAAAATATATTTTTACATGTAAAAGACACTTAGATATAGTTGTAGATATATATGATCTAAGAGTTGCAAAATCAGCCCTGGCCAGTGTGGTTCAGTTGGCTGAGTGTTGTCTCATGCACCAAGAGGTCACCAGTTCGGTTTGCTTCCCACTCAGGGCACATGTCGAGAATGCAGGCTCAATCCCCAGTAAGGGGCCCACAGGAGGCAGCAAATCAATGTCTCTCTCTCTCTCTCTCTCTCTCTCTCTCTCTCTCTCTCTCTCTCTCCCTTTCTCTCTCTCTCTCTCTCCCTTTCCCTTTCTCCCTCCCTCCCTCCCTCCCTCCCTCTCTCTTTCTCCTTCCCTCTCTCACTAAAATCAATAAAAACATATTTAAAAAAGAATTGCAAAATCAAATAGTTTGCTAGAGATTTGAACATTTGATTAGGATAGGGTCATGGGTGCAAGCTTTGTTGTCCATATTTTTCAGATAATCCAGAACATAATAATGTCAAAATAAAGCACAGAAAATTAAGAGACAGAGTCTTTGCTCTCTAAGTAACCTGATTACACAGAAGGTAAAGAATAACCTCTCACACTGTAGGAAAAGGCATTAGTCAGTAAATCAAGTAAGCAAACCCACCATGATTTATTCAAACTTTGCTAAATTTGTTTCTAATTTTATGAAGCTATTTTCATAGCTTGTCAGCCTCAGGTATTAGAAATAAATGCAAATAAAATTTACTTTCAGTGTTTGTCCATCATGTTCTTTCATATTCCGAACAACACATAAGCTTCACCTTACTTAGTGCACTGCTTCTTTATCCAGCAATCTATGTGGTTAAAACTATTTTCATAACACTAAGATGTTAACATGCAATTCACTTGTCATGCATGCTCTCGTAAAATGAATCAATAAATACATGTTAACTTAATTTTTTTCTCAGTTTTCATTTTAAACATAGTAAACATTCATGGGATATAAGAGTATAAATAAATGGATCTGTAGACCAAAAATTTGAGAATCATGACTTTAGAATAAAACTATTCCTTTTTACTTAAATAACAAAGCACACATATACAACTGTATTTCTTTGTCATTAATACTCCTAGAATAGTCTCAGCCAGTACTGTTAATTATAACTTCTAGCCAAATAAATGAACTTATATATCACAAAGAAAACTAGCGAGAGGAAAATTGAAAACTCTCTCATATGTAAGTATTGCAGCAGACTAGCAAAACTCATGAACACACTTAACCCACCTTTTTACAAACATACCCATTCATCCTTTTTCCATCTTTTCTAAAGAGCCAAAAATAAACACATTGATTAACACAGCCCAAAGTTATAGCCACTCCTTAGCTTTAAAAAAAAAAAGTATCTAAATTTTATTTATTTATTTATTTATTTATTTTCTTATTTTCTTATTTATCTTTATTTTTTCCATCACCATTTATCCCCCCTATACTCTCTTCCACCTCCATCAATCCCTCTCCCCTGCAATCATCACACTGTTGTCCATGTCCATGAGTTCTTTCACTTTTTAAAAAATAAATGTTACAGAATAATATTACTTTAAAACCAAATCCAAAACCCTTTCTTGATAAAAACTCTCAGCAAAGTGGGAATTGAGGAATCATACCTCAACACAATAAAAGCCTTATAAGACAAACCTATAGCCAACATCATAGTCAATGGGCAAAAACTAAAACCATTTCACCTTAGAACAGGAACAAGACAGGGATGCCTACTTTCACCACTCTTGCTTGACATAGTACTGGAAGTGCAAGCCATAGCAATAAGACAAGAAAAATAAATAAAAGGCATCCAAATTGGAAAAGAAAACGTAAAACTGTTATTAATCACAGATGACATGATACTGTACGTAGAGAACCCTAACGACTCCATCAAAAAAGTACTAGACTTAATAAATGAATTTGGCAATGTAGCAGGATACGAAATTAATGCCAAGAAATCTATGGCATTTGATACACCATCAGTCAACTTACAGAAAGAAAGGTTAAAAAAAACCCAAACAATCCAATTTACCATCACACCAAAAAAAAAAAAAAAAAGATACCTAGGAATAAACTTAACTAAGGAGGTAAAAGACTTCTACTCAGAAAACTATAGGACAATGAAAAAAGAGATAGAGGAAGACATAAACAGATGGAAGAGCATACCATGTTCATGGATTGGTAGAACCAACATCATTAAAATGTCCATACTACCCAAAGCAATCTATAGATTCAATGCTCTTCCCAATGAAATGCCAACAGCATATTTCACAGACCAAAAATTCATCTGGAATAAAAAAGACCCCAAATAGCTGCAGCAATACTGAGAAAGAAGAACAAAGTAGGTGGGATCTCAATACCAGATATCAAGCTGTATTACAAAGCCACTGTTCTCAAAACTGCCTGGTACTGGCACAGGAACACACATATAGACCAATGAAATAGAATAGAGAATCCAGAAATTGACCCAAACCACTATGTTCAATTAATATTTGACAAAGAAGGCAAGAGCATACAATGGAGTCAAGACAGTCTCTTCAATAAATAGTGTTGGGGAAATTGAACAGATACATGCAAAAAAAATAAAGAAACTAGACCACCAACTTACACCATACATAAAAATAAACTCAAAATGGATAAAAGACTTAAACATAAGATAAGAAACCATAAAAATACTAGCGGAATCCACAGGCAGCAAAACCTCAGACATATCTTGACTAATACAGCTCCTTAGGGCAATGGGAACCAAAGAGAAAATGAACAAATGGGACTACATCAAAATAAAAAGCTTCTGCACAGCTAAAGAAACCATCAATAAAACAACAAGGAAGCACACTGCATGGGAGAACATATTTGCCAATGCTATCTCCTCTGAGGGCTTAATCTCCCAACATTTACAGGGAACTCATACAACTTAACAAAAGGAAGATAAACAACCCAATCAAAAAATGGGCAACAGACCGAAATAGATACTTTTTGAAAGAGGACATAAGGAAGGCCAACAGACATATGAAAACATGCTCAAAGTCACTAATCATCCAAGAGATGCAAGTCAAAATGACAATGCGGTATCATCTCACACCTGTCAGAATGGCTATCATCAACAAATCAACAAATGACAAGTGCTGGTGAGGATGACGAGACAAAGGAACCTTCATGCACTGCTGATGAGAATGCAGATGGGTGCAGCCACTGTGGAGAACAGTATGGAGTTTTTTCAAAAACTAAAAATGGAACTCCTATTTGACCCAGTAATTCCACTTATAGGACTATATCCCAATAAACTAGAAACACCAATCAGAAAGGATATGTGCACCCCTATGTTCATAGCAGCACAATTCACCATAGCTAAGATTTGGAAACAGCCTAAGTGCCCATCAGCAGATGAGTGGATTAAAACACTGTGGTATATCTACATAATGGAATACTATGCTGCTGTAAAAAAAGAAGGAATTCTTAACCATTTGCAGCAGCATGGATGGAACTGGAGAGCATTATGCTAAGCGAAATAAGCCAGTCAGAGAAAGATAAATATCACATGATCCCACTCATTTGTGAAATATAATGAACAACTTAAACTGATGAACAAAAACAGATCCAGAGACAGAGGAGCATCCATCAGACCATCAAACCTCTGAGGAAAGGTAGGGGAGGGTGGAGGTAAAGGAGATAGATAAACCAAAGGACTCATGTGTGCATATAAGCCTAACCAATTGTCATAGACACCAGGTGGTTGAGAGCATTAGCCTGCAGGGAGGGGGTGGGAATGGGGAGATAAGGACATATATGTAATACCTTAATTAATAAAAAAATTTTAAAGAAATGCAACTATCAAAATGTTTTAAAAAATCTATGTAAATACTGATTATTATTAATTCATTCAATTTAATATTAGTCCAAGGTTTAAGCTAGATTTCAAGAAAATTATCTTCAAGATAACATATTACAAAACAGAATTGCTATTGGAATAAAGTCTGCCAGAATAATGATTCCATTTATTGAACACAAATTCACATTTTTCAAAATCTTAAGTATTGTAGAGTAAGTATTAATGTTAGTACATTTGATTAGAAAACATGTAGAAGTTTAGGGAAAGCAAGTCAAAGTACTTTTTTTTTATTTAGGGGGAATTTAGAAATATTTTATTTACATTAGGATTTATTTACCTAAACAAACCAATCAGGACAGAGCCCCTTTATATTATATTAAGACTTTATAATCTGATCCTATCTAATAAAGAGGGAATATGCTAATTGACCCTCACACCATTGCAAAGTTGATGGCACCCTCAGCCAATAAGGAGGGAATATGCTAATTGACTGCCACGCCCTCAAAGATGGTGGCACTCACAGCCAATAAGGAGGGAATATGCTAATTGATTGTCATGCCCTCAAAGATGGTGGTGCCCATAGCCACAAGATGGCGACACTCAGTCCCCTCAGCCCTGCTGGGGTGACAGGTGCACAACAAGGCCCGGTGTGTGCATGAGGCAGAAGCTCCAGAGACCCCCAGTCCCCTCACCCCCCAGCCACCCAGGGCCAACCTGAGGCACAGGAAAGCCTTGGATGGCAGCTTCCCAGCCACCCAGGGCCACCTGAGGCTCAGGTAGCCAGGGCCAGCCCAGGCTTGCGCTGCTGGCAGTGGCAGCAGCAGAGGTATGATGGGGCATTGCCTTCCCCTGATCACCAGGTTGCCTCCTGTCCCTGAGGCTCCTAGACTGTGAGAGGTGGTAGTCCAGGCTGAGGGACCCCCCCTCCAGTGCATGAATTTTCATGCACTAGGCCTCTAGTTTATTAATACTCTCACAATGTGAACTAAAGTCCTTTTTGAATTCTGGATACAAAGACACTTACACTACTTATAAATTCAGACCTACACTTTTGCCATAGGTCAAAAGTAAATATAGAAACACAAAAATTCATGATCCAGATATCAAACAGCTGCTTTCCATTCCCTTGAATACAATATTATTAATTGTCTTGAGCTCAAATTGATCAAATAGATAAAACCAAAAAAAAGGCTAACAAATGAGACTCTGTTGTCTCCTATCCAACAGAGTGCAGAACTATAACTCTATAATCCATTAGCCTACTTACAGAAATCATTACATGTTCAGACCATGAAACCAATTCTCAATCATTGCTGTCACCAACAGGAAATAACATATTGCCTGCAAGCAAACCAGAAACAAAAACAAAAAATCAGTAGAGGGAAAGAAAAGAGAGCAACAAAGTCAGAAAAGTTATATTTTTGTGTTTCACCTCAATATGAATCAATATGTACATAGTTCACCTCTGGGAATCAAGGAAAGACATGCCTGAGCTGACACTGCCAATAGGGTACACTTTTTCTTACCTGTCTCTGTTAGGTAAATCCATTAGTCATCTTGATGGACTACCTCCAATGCTGTAAAGGGACAATCATTTTTAAAAAGATAAAAATCATGTAAAAATATAGAACAAAAACGTATCAAAGATTTCAGTTTACTCATTAATGAGAGAAATAGTAAGATGTTACAGTCAATTAAAGGGAAATCCAAGGATAGACACACTGAAAAGATATAGCATATGAAAGAGAATTTATACATAGATGCAAACTGGCAAAACTGGCCAGTACCCACAAGGCAATAATCAGTAATCACAGCAATTCTGTGGATAAGAATCACTTATATTACTATCCTCTACACTAATAAAAGAGAAACATGCAAATTGGTGTCACTCAGCTATACTCCAAGCCACCCGCACCAGCCAGTCAGAGCAATTATATTCAAATTAACCCAACCAAGATGGTGGAGGGCAGCCACGGAGCTGGAGCAAGCAGGAGGCTTGGTTGCCCCGGCGATGGAGGAAGCCAAACTTTCTGCCCGCCCTGGTCAGCTGTGGCTGTGGCCTCCACTCAAGGCAAAAAAGTTTCTATTATAGAACATAAATAAATCCCAGATACCTGCTTCTAGCCAGCCTTGCTGGGAGCTTGGGTCACTGGGGGCCTTGGCCAGCCTGTAAACAGCCATAAGCCCCTCACCCAGGCTGGCCAGGCATCCCAGCAAGACCCCTCAACCTGAAGGGGGTGTGGCCAGCCTGAAATTGGCTTTAAGCCCCTCACCAAGGCTGTCCAGGCACCCCAATGGGAACCCTCACCCTGAAGGGGTTGTGGCCAGCCTACAAATAGCCATCAACACCTCACCCAGGCTGGTCAGGCACTCCAGGGCAGACCTCCACCCTGAAGGGACTGTGACCAGCCTGCAATACAGCCATTAGCCCCTCACCCAGGCTGGCCAGGTACCCCATCAGGAAACCCACCTTGATCTAGGACACCCTTCAGGACAAACCAGCCGGCCTCCACCCATGCACCAGGCCTCTATCCTATGTAATAAAAGGATAATATGCAAATTGACCTTAACAGCAGAATGACTGGGAATGACTGGTCACTATGACACACACTGACCACCAGGGGGCAGACGCTCAATGTAGGAGCATCTCCCACAAGGGGAGCTCTGCTCAGCCACAAGCCAGGCTGCCAGTACAGTGATGGTGGTGGGAGCCTCTCCTGCCTCCTCAGAAGCACTAAGGATGTCTGACTGCAGCTTAGGCCTACTCCCCACTGGCAAGTGGACATCCCCTGAGGGCTCCCGGGCTGCCAGAGGGATGTCTGACTGCCAGCTTAAGCTTGATCCCCAGGGATGTGGGTCTAAGTCAGCAGGTGAACATCTCCCAAGGGTTCCCAGACTGCGAGAGGGCACAGGCTGGGCTGAGGGACCCCCCCCCACCCGAGTGCACAAATTTTTGTGCACTAGGCCTCTAGTACTATATAATAAAAGGCTAATATGCAAATCAACCAAATGGCAGAACATCCAGAACGACTGGTCACTATGACACACACTGACCACCAGGAGGAAGATGCTCAACACAGGAGCTGCCCACAAGCCCCAGGCTAGCCAAGGCAGGTGTGAGTGGGGAGTGGGGGCCCCCCAATTGCCTCACCATTCACCCTGATCACCAGCCAGACCTCGGGACCTTGCCTGTGCATGAATTTTATGCACCGAGCCTCTAGTTTTTCTATAATGTACAGAGTTGCAAAATATGTCTTAGACAATGAATGATGAGATTGCCCTGACCACTAGACAAAGACATCTAGTAAACTTTCTGGTTCATTTCAAAATCTTTTATAAGTTTTTCTATGAAATGAGAAAGGCCTTCCTGAATTATTGATATGAAGAAATAGAGCGCTTATAAATTCAACTCTATGCTTTGCCACAGGTCAAAAGTAAATATAGTAATATTGAACTAATGGTCATGATATCTTTCCCTGCTTTGATATAATAGATTTCTCTTCTGACCAAACAATTCTCAGCATGGAGAGATACTGATGATTTGGGAAGATAATATATGCAAAGTACCAAACACTCTCATTTTTCTATTTGCTGTATTAAATGTAGCATGTAAATTTCTCTATTACATAAAGCAGTTCATTTGTAGAAAATTTGAATATGAAATTTTAAGACTTGATTTTTAAGATGGAGATGTTAATTAACTTCGATCATTAATACTTTCTATTTACATAAGTGATATTTTAAGTTGGGAATATTGTTAAATATACCAGTCGCTTTAAGATTATTGGTGATTAATTAGTACAATATTTATAAATATTAAACTAATAAACTTCTTTAAAATATTCAAAATTCAAGAATCCTTTACTACAAAGCAGCATGTTTTCTAAACCCAAATTATTATGTATAAGGATATTCAAAATTAAATTCAATATGTATATTGCACAACATTTTCTTTATAAATAATTACAATTTAAGAATAAGATTTATTGGATACAACATTTTGAATTTGCTTCATAAGATAATGGCTTTCACCAAAATACAGCTCTGACTTATGCAGTTTTCTTCTCATTGAATAATAGGATTGCACCATTTGTTTATTCATTTAAATGGACAAGGTGCTAAAATAGTCTTTTATTCAGAGTAATAATTACCAGAGTTAATTGGAACATTCACGTTTCCATCAACCTATTTATTTTATTATTCTCAAGGGTAATAGCAGAGAAATAACTTTATGTTTAATGTAACATAGGCATATATATATATATATATATATATATATATATATATATATATATATATAATTTCCCCTGTTAAGTGGAACATATTTTAACTTTAGCAATCCATATATGTGCTCATGTGTCATTTATGAATAAAGTGTATGTAGGGGTTTCTTGTTCTGTGATTTAATTTGAGAATGTTAGTAAAAAGGGAAGATAAGAAGAAGTGCACATTTGGCTTTTTTTAACTTATCTTTATTGTTGAGGGCATTACAGATGCCCCTCTATATTTCTCCATTGCCCCCCTCCACCTGGTTGCCACCCCACCCCAAGCCTTTACCACCCTATTGTCTGTGTCCATGGGCAATGCATATATGCATATGAGTTCTTTGATTAAGCTTTTTTTCTGTTTTTAAAGGTAGCTGGGATTTTCTTATATTCAAGTCTGATGAGGCCAACAGATAAGGAGACAACTGCCATTGAAAAGAGAGTCTCTTCTCACAGTTCCTGAGAGGAAGGGCACACAGGGCCGCCTGGGGAAGCACCAGGGTTAGTGAGGAGGCAGAGAATAGAGGGAAAAGCATGGGCAAGGGTGTGGGGGCTTTTTGTTTATTTGTGGTTGTTGTTTTTGGTGTGTTTTTGTTCTTTTATTTCATGCTTCTTATTTTTTAATTTATTTTTTATTTTCTTAAATTACAGTTGACACTTAATATATTAGTTTCAGCTATACAGTATAGTGGTTAGACTTTTATGTAACTTACAAAATGATCTCCCAAATAAGGCTAGTACCAACCTGGCACCAGAAATGTATATTCATTTTCTCTAAATTTCTAGAGACTAAAACTTGTTTTAAAAGTAAGGTCTACCCTAAAAAGGCAGGAACTTCTGTGAATTATGCAGTTTACTTGTACTTGTCTTTTAATAAACAAATCATAGCCCTCTTGAGGTATAAATTATGTATTTGTGTATAAGTGAATATAAATATAGATAAATTTGCATTATTAATATTCAGTGGGGAATACTGATGATAGTTAAAATTATATTTAAAATGCTGGAGGTATGCTATTTATATATTTTTTACATATATGAAAATATTACTTCCTGTTACAGGATATTTTTAAGTTTCTTGTCTTTATCGCCTTTTATGTTTCAGTTCTTGGATAATCTAAATGTTCCTTCATTTTTCTTCACTTATAAATTAAAAAGTCAAGTCAATATGAATTATTAATTATTAACCACTTTTGAAGTTAGCATTCTAATTTGACATTTTAATGATTTTTTTAAATCCTCTCATGATTTATAAATATTTGCTTTTCACATAGAAAAGTCCAGCCTAACGTGAGAGGGACTAATTTAACCACTAAAGGCCCTTTCCATTCATCTTCTTGGCAAGGACAATCCTCATTTTACTCCTGGAATGGAAACCAACTTTCTATACCTTGAGGCCCTAACCTGTTTTCTCAAAAGTAAGGGAAGGAAGAATCCCTGAACCTATACTAACAGTTGGACTATCTAATGCAAGTGCCAGTGTTATAACCACTTTTCTCTTAAGCTATATAGCATCTAAAAATGGTAACAGAGGAAGGTCCATGATAGCTGCCTTCATTTAAGCATGCTTTCAGCTGCTTCATGGTCCTAGAAATTATCTAACTGACTATATCCTGTGGCTGTGAATTCAGCAAATGCACACAAGATCATTTCTAATAAAAGTTGAATAAGGATGGGGGGAAAAGGATATTTATCCTGAACTTATATTCCATATAACATTGGTATCGTTTTTTAAATAAAGACAGCCTCCTGGCCTTTTTCTGTCTTTTTTTAGAGAAGTGATCGTTTCAGTGTTTCCTTAAGTTACATATTAATTCCATTAATTTACACTTCAATTCTGTGCCAGACACTGGGCTGGAAGCTGGTAAGTGAGTCATTAATGCTGCTGGCACTTACCATCTACTCAAGTGGTCACTCACAGAAGAAACAAGTACTCAAATAAATAAATGTATAATTACAAATTGTGATGAGAAATGTGAGGAAAGATATATCAGTTTCAAACACTGAGATCTATATGTTGATAGATTTCTTACCTGATGGGACTCATTGCAGACTATTATAATCCTGCCCACTATTAAATACCAATTAGGTAGAAAGTCAATGTGAGAAAGAGAGAAATGTTGTATTCCTTTCCTTTTATAACAGGACTAGGGGCCTGGTGCACAAAAATTTGTGCACTTGGGGGGGGGGGTCCCTCAGCCCGGCTTATGCCCTCTCGCAGTCTGGGACCCCTCAGGGGATGTCCACCTGCTGGCATGCCTGGCCAACCTGGGTGAGGGGCTGTGGGCTGTTTTTAGGCTGCCCACAGTCTCTTCAGGGTTTGGGTCCTTACTGGGGTACCTGGCCAGCCTGGGTGAGGGGCTGAGGGCCATTTTCAAGCTGCCCACAGCTCCCATTGACCCAAAGTCCCAGCGAGGCTGGCTGGAATCAGGTTTCTGGGGTTTATTTATCTTCTATAATTGAAACTTTGTTGCCTTGAGTGGAGGCCTAGGCAGGTAATGAAGTCTCCTGTTTGCTTCAGCTCTGTGGCTTCTATAATTGAAACATTGTTGCCGTGAGTAGATGCCCAGCCAACCTAGGCAGGCAGTTGCAACGGAAGCCTCCTGTTTGCTCTAGTTCCATGGCTGCCTGCCTCCATCTTGGTTGGGTTAATTTGCATACAGCTGCTTTGATTGACTGTGGGGGTGGCTTGGCTGGTGGGCATGGCTTAGATGTCTCAGAATGATGGTTAATTTGCATATTACTCTTTTATTAGAGTAGATGGGGACAGGAAGGTGGCTACACGCAGTTCATAACATTTAAAGTAAGAGTGTAAGTGGGTTACTTAGGGATTTATCTGTGGATATCAAATTGGAGGGTAATGGACATATTAAAAATCTGTTAAAGTGCTACCTTATTTGCTTCATCTTTCTTTAAAGAAAGAATGGCAGCAAGATGGACAAAGAAAAGGAAGGGAAGGAAAGAAAGGGAGGGGAGGAAGAAAGGAAAGGAGGGAGGAAATGAAAGATGGGTAGAAAAGAGGGAGAATTTTCAGAGATTACTACAATTCCATCTGCCTCTCATCCTATATGTCCTTCCCTACCCCAATACAACTACTGTGCCAAAATCACTATGTGTATCATTTTAATGTCTATTTTTGTCTTTTATTACACACACACATGCACTCATGTACTCATGATTTCTTAAGAAATATAGTTCAGTCTTGTGAAATTTTAAATAAATGTAGTTTTTTATAGTTTCTATGTTGTTGTTTTCTCACACAACACTCTGTGAGGCATGCCCATGTTGATGCATACAGATCTAGCTTATTCATTTTAACTCCTGTTAAGAAGCCCATGGCATCCATTTTTGCTTTGCTGGAGAGTTGGGACCTTCACCCATTTGCTATTACAGGAGTGCTTGATGAATAAACATCTCTAGTGTGGAATGGCTGGATAATGCTGAACTGTACTTGAAAAACTTAATATTGTACTTGAAAAATGAATAGAAAAGACATTTCGTTATATATTATAGCTCCATTTTGGAAATTTTTGCTTTACAAAAGCCCTGAGATAGAAATATATTTTTGTTATTATTGCAATATCTGGAATGCTTCATTATTAACTTGGAAAAGTATGAAATCCCCTTCCTATTTTTGCCTTTTAGAATGCATGGTCACCTCTCAATTAGCTTAATTTTGATGGTGTTCATTATGAATTTCAAAAAGCAATATAAGCTTTATTTTATTTTTTTATTTCTATAATTATACTTTAAAAAATTAACAGTAAAACCATGAAAATACATGTCAAAAGCAAAACCATGAAAATGCATATTAAATTCAACATACATTTATTCACCTAATTAACTGAACAGGATAGCAGCAAAGTTAATCAATAATGGGATTCTATTCTTGCCTGACATTTGGTAAAATTCTATTATTGGTCTTCTTTTAATCATAAAATTATACACCACTAATGATTTTAGTTTCTGGAGGAAAAAATGGCTCCAAATACAATTTGTAAACAAATTTATTAAAAATATGTCACTATTCCTAATATATACAAAAACTCAGGGTCCATAACAACTGACTGAAGGTTTGACTGAACACTGGATGTCAGTCCTGCAGTCAGTGCCAGGTTGCTAAAGGGGCTGCAAATTAGGCTCAGAGAAAGGCCTGGAGAGAGAGGCAGGGTCTGATCCTCAGCTTCTATGGCAGCTGTTGACCAGCCATTGCCTCTCTCTTTCTCTCTGGGCTTCACCAGCAGCCGCACCTCTGTTTCTCTCTGGGCCTCCGTGGGGGCTGCTGATCAGCCCTGCCTCTCTGATCAGGTCTGGAGATAGGCCCAGAGATGTTGACTGGCATAGAAACCAACCAATCATAACCAAATCTGGGTGAACTGTGAGGAGCCAATGGCTGCCTAGGAGGCAGAGCTTTTGATGCTGACTGGCATAGAAACTGACCAATGAGAACCAAATTGGCTGGCAGGGGAGGGCATTTGGGGGCAAGATCAGGCCTGTAGGGGAAGGCAGTTAGATGTGATCAGGCAGGCAGAGGCAGTTGGGGATGAGATCAGGCTGGTAGGGGAGAGCAATTGAGGGCAAGATCAGGCAGGCAGGGGAGCTCAGTTAGGGGTGATCAGGCAGGCAGGCAGAGGCAGTTAGGGGTGATCATGCAACAGGCAGGTGAGCAGTTAGGAGCCAGTGGTCCCAGATTGCAAGAGGGATGTTTAGGCCCTGGCTTAAACCCACAGTCAGACATCTCCCAAGGGGTCCCCAATTAGAGTAGGAGTAGGCTGGCTGAGGGCATCCCCCCCCCCATGCATGAATTTCGTGCACTGGGCCACTAGTGTAATAATAAAAAAATTAAAAAACAGTGGAAGTACCCATTTTATCTATTAAAAAGAACTATAGCATCCAATTAAGCAATAGTATAGAAAAATTACTACTTCTTTGCATTATAATTTCAGACAATCTTTTAAGAAGATACTTTGGCCATAAGTGTTATAAGAAGCCAAATTTTTTTTTATATATTTGTGTATAATAATTCTACTTACTCTGTTTCTATCCTAAAGAAATAATCCAAAATGTGGGGAAAGCCAAACAGTCATGAAAATGTTTGATCTTAGCCTATTTTAAACTGATAAAATTGAAAATCATCTAAGTGTCCAAAATAAGGTATATTGTGTTCTACCAAAAAACATTTTGCAAACCTGATGCCAAGGAAGAAACTATTATGATTAAGAATTAAAGGGCAGAAAATGGTTACAAACATGCAAAAATCCAACATACCTTTGAAAGAGGCATTGAATATACCACAGTAGCTGTTGTGGTAGAAGTAGTATTTCTCTACTATTCTCAGAATAGTTTAAAATTTGTATTTCTTTAAAAAGAAAAAGCAGATCTTCTCAAGCCCTGCTCTCATTTCCATAGGGAGCTCATAATTTTGCTCAATTTATACACCTGCCTTATATTTGTTTTGTGTTTTGTTTTGTTTCTCAAGGGAAAGCCATGTCCTGAGACAATGCAGTATTTTAATGTTCTGTTCCTCTTAAATCTTACTTTGCTCCTTCAGGAATACAGTTTCAAGATTATTCTGATTACCTTTTAGAAAATGTGCCAGCTCTTTGTTCTGGGAGAAATCATCATGTAGCAAAGCAATAGAGCATTTTTGCAAATAATCCGCCAAAAAAGTAACTGTGTAAGAAGACATATTGTTACCTCCTAATTCAGACTGAGTCCTTGTTTAATTATCCTGTACTTATTGATTACCAAATTATGGCATCCAATTCAAGGTAAACATTTCCTTTGACTTTGATTTTTGACTTTCACTTCAATTTCCAAGTCCCTTACCATTGTTATTATTAAAGGGCTTGTTATTGTTAAAGGGCTTGTTATTATATTAATTCCTTGTGATCTGTCCACCATAGAAGTTCCTTATGATCAAGATGATGAGAATAAAGATGTTCTGATTTGGAGGAGGAAGTCTTATGTTTTCTGCCCCCAAGATGTATTTCAACTAATCACTATTAGGAAACATTAGACATAATAGAAATTTAGGACATGCTCTTATATATACTTCACAGGTATATGAATATAATGATATGATTGGGAAAAATTAGCTTGTCTTGAATTCAGCCAGAAATCTATGGTAATACATGACTTAGATTGACATTGGATCCTTGACAAAGATCTATTAATTACTACTGCCTTATTATTACTTTTTTGTACACCCCACCCCCGCCCCCAACCACTCTGATTTATGAACTACTTGTTATATTCACAAAGTGGTTCATGAATCACCCTATCCGGACAGAAATGAATGAAAATGAGCCCATTTACACAATGTTTGGTATGTAGCTAATTACCTGAAAATGACTGCTTGGAATTGCACTCTGAAGAGTATCCTTAACATTCAGCACTAAGAGCACCAAACACCCCTAACCGGTTTGGCTCAGTGGATAAAGCGTTGTCCTTCGGACTAAAGGGTACCAGGTTTGATTCCGGTCAAGGGCATGTACCTTGATTGTGGGCACATCCCCAGTAGGGGGTGTGCAGGAGGCAGCTGATCGATGTTTCTAACTCTCTATCCCTCTCCCTTCCTCTCTCTAAAAAAATCAATAAAATATTTTTTAATAAAAAAAAGAGTACCAAACAGAAGGGGGAAAGAAAAAAGAAACCTGAAATAAAAAAAATAAAAATATAAGAGTAGTATTGATTGTAGTGTGGGTTGTTGTTTTTTAAAGAATCACCAAAGAGTACCTAATGATGTCTTACAATAGAGGAAAGGTAAGTAAATCGTGGAGTATCTATATAACAGAATTTTGAGACTCTATTAAAATTGTGTTCATGGAAAATGATGACTTAAGAAAATTCTTACCAATTAAGTTACCTCAAAAGCAACAAATGATATTGTTAAGTACAGTATAATTTCAACTTTATTAAAAAATATATTTAGAAGAAATGAAATTAATAGTAAAATTTAGTAATGAAATGATGGATTATTTTTATCCTTTTTTCTATAACTTTTTTGTATTTTCTAGATGTTTTACTATGCCTGTGTATTAATCTTATAATGTATTTGTATTAGTAATGTTACATGTATTTATTTAGAAGCATATAGTTTTAAAATAATAATAGCTACACTTAATTGAGTGACTACTATGTACCAAGCATTGACCTTGTGTGTGCATATAACAACCTTCTCTTTCCTTGTTCCATGCTGTCTCCCACCTGCATCATACCTCTGTTCACAAATCAAGGTTAAGGCATCTTTGGTCTAAATTGCCATCAACTTAAGTTGGTGCAGGATTTCACTGTCTCTCCTGAGTGAATTTCACGCTTTCTTGACAATGTAAACATTCCTCTAAGATACTTAGATTTCAAAAAATAGCAAAGATTGTCCCAAATGAGAGATAAGCATATCCTACCTGGCCATTTTAGGAAACCAATAGACAATGTCTCTATCTTGGGTTTTCTAGACATGACAATCTATTCTAATAAAAGAGTAATATGCAAATTGACCCTCACTCCGTTACACCCACAAGCCACGCCTGCCAACCAATCAGGAGCAAGTATGCAAATTAACCCAATAAAGATGGCAGTTAAATTGCATACTGCAGGCAGGCTGGGCAGCGCCAGATGCCAGAGGGTCCAGTCCTACCATCGGGGACTGGGGAGGCAGGGCAGGAAGCAGTGGGGAGGCAGGGCAGGAAGCACCAGATGCTGCTGGGGTCAGCTCCCAGATTGGAGATAGGGAGGCAGGGCGGGCAGCACCATGCATCACTGCAGGGTCCGGGCCTCTGATCTGGGTCCCAGGGAGGCGGAGCAGGCAGTGCCAGTCGCCACTCATTGGGTCCGGGCCCCATATCGGGGATGGGGGACAAGGGGCAGGCAGTGCCAGACACTGCCCACAGAGTCCACTGCAGTCTGGGCCTCCCATCAGGGATTGAGGAGGTGGGGCAGGCAGTGCCAGAACCACCCACAGAGTTCAGGCCCCAGATCGGGGACGGGGAGATGGGGGGCAGCACCAGACACCACCCAAAGGGTCTGGGCCTCCAATCTGAGACCCAGGGAGGCAGAGTGGGCAGTGCAGATGCCACCCTTGGGGTCCGGGCCCCAGATCAGTGACAGTGGAGGTGGAGTAGGCAGCACCAGACACCACCTGGGGAGGCAAACTGTGAAACACATGCCCTTAATGAAATTCAGGAGGTATTCACATTACATGGAATGAAATGTTCACATTTCAAACTTCTGGACTTTCCTTTATTAATGAATACAAATACATGTGATGAATCATATGACCGACAACAGGCAGAGGTTTTGATAAATTCTCTAAATGATGAACAGTTGGCAGCCTTTCAGACTATAACTTTAGCCATCGAAGACCAAACTGTACACCCCAAATGCTTTTTCTTGGATGGTCCAGGTGGTAGTGGAAAAACATATCTTTATAAAGTTTTAATACATTATATTAAAGGTCGTGGTGGTACTGTTTTACCCACAGCATCTATAGGAATTGCTGCAAATTTACTTCTTGGTGGAAGAACCTTTCATTCCCAATATAAATTACCAATTCCATTAAATGAAACTTCAGTTTCTAGACTTAATATAAAGAGCAAAGTTGCTAAAACCATTAAAAAGACCCAACTTCTTATTAATGAACGCACCATGGCATCCAGTCATGCTATAAACACCATAGACAGATTATGAATTTCAATGTTGCATTTGATGGGAAAGTTCTCCTTCTCGGAGGGGATTTTTGACAATGTCTCAGTATTGTACCGCATGCTATGCGATTGGCCATAATAAAACAAGTTTAAAGTACTGTGATGTTTGGGGATGTTTCAAAAAGTTGTCTCTTAAAACAATAATGAGATCAGAGGATTCTGCTTATAGTGAATGGGTAGTAAAACTTGGAGATGGCAAACTTGATAGCAGTTTTCATTTAAGAATGGATATTATTGAAATTCCTCATGAAATGATTTGTAATGGATCTATTATTGAAGCCACCTTTGGAAATAGTATATTTATAGATTATATTAAATATATATCTAAACATGCAAATCTTTGTCCAAAACATGAGCATGTTCAAAAATTAAATGAAGAAATTTGGATATACTTGATGGAGATTTTCATACATATTTGAGTGATGATTCGGTTGACTCAACAGATGATGCTGAAAAGGAAATTTTGCCATCGAATTTCTTAATAGTATTACTCCTTCAGAAATGTCGTGTCATAAATTAAAATTGAAAGTGGGTGCAATCATCATGCTATTGAGAAATCTTAATAGTAATGGGGGTCTCTGTAACAGTACCAGATTTATTATCCAAAGATTACAACCTAGGATCGAAGCTGAAGTATTAACCGGATCTGCAGAGGGAGAGGTTGTTCTGATTCCAAGAATTGATTTGTCCCCATTTGACACTGGCCTCCCATTTAAATTAATTCGATGACAGTTTCCTGTGATGCCAGAATTTGCAATGACTATTAATAAATCACAAGGACAAACTCTATACAGAGTAGGAATATTCCTACCTGAACCCGTTTTCGCACATGATCAGTTATATGTTGCTTTCTCTCGAGTTTGAAGAGTGTGTGATGTTAAAGTTGTAAATACTTTATCCTAAGGGAAATTAGTCAAGCACTCTGAAAGTGTTTTCACTCTTAATGTGGTATACAGGGAGATATTAGAATAAGTTTAATCACTTTATCAGTCATTATTTGCATCAATGTTGTTTTTATATCATGAGTTTGTTGTTATGTCATTTTATTACAGTTTATTAATAAAATTATGTATTATTTTCATATACATTGTATTCATTTCCTTTTATCTCTCATACTTTTATTATAGAGAAAGGGCAAATAGCAATATTAAAATATTTCCTCTAATTAATTCTCTTTTAATGTGCACAAATTTCGTGCACCGGGCCACTAGTAATAAAATAAAAACAAAATAAATTTGACAGCATAAAGGTGCAGTTGGATATTTTACATGCTAAGGCCTCAAGGCTCACAATATTTACTTGTTTCTAGTGTACATGCTCTATCATTTTTATACACATTATTGATTAGGTAAAGAATGTTCTCAATTACTGATAACTAAAAGAACTTTAAAAAAAATATATATATATATATATATATATGACTTATTGTATTGCTTGTGGGAGAAATTTTCCTGAACTAATTGTTTCTTGCTTAGATTGGCATGAATATGATAACTGGAAAGAAATAAACCTCAATTCTAGCTCTTGAATCTAGAATAATCTGAATTTTGATCCCAGTGCTACCATTTATAGATTATGTAAATTTGGAAACATTTTTAATCCCATAAGGTGTCAATTTATTTATATTTGAATTTGGTGTAAAAATAACATCAACATGAAAATGCAATTTTACATAGTAAATCCAATAATACATGTGTTATAGTTGGAATAATGGTCCTCCAAAGATACCTGTGTTCTGATTCACAAGACCTGTGAATAAGTTGCCTTACACATCAAAAGGGACTTGCGGATGTGATTAACGTAAGGATTTTTGAGATGAGATTATCTGGATGGGCCCAGTGTTCACATATAAGGCAGTCAGGGTGAGGAGAGGTGAGGACGGAAGCAGAGCATAGAGTGATGTTCTTTGAAGATGGAAGAAGGGGCCATGAGCCAAGGAATGCAGGCAGCCTCTGAGAGAGAGAAAAGGCAGGAAAATGGACTCCCGCTTAGAGCCTGCAGAAGGAACACAGCCCTGCTGAAACCTGGATTTGAGGACTTCTGGCCTCCAGAGCTATAAGAAAATTAATTTGTGTTGTTTTAAGCCACTAAGTGTGTTGTAACTTGTTACAATAGCAATAGGAAACTAATACAGTATTTAAGATGTTTAGAACAGTGCCCTCTCGTATAAGATCCTAGGGTAATATTACCTCAGGGCATTCTCCCCCTTACAATCCAGGTAAGAATAGCTTAAAACCCAAATTCATTATTTGTGAGACTTCACCGCCTTCCCTTGATTACTGAGGCTTCCCATGGGGCATACATGATTTGGCCATCTCTGGCTCTGAAGCTCTGAATTATTTCAGAACTGAGTTTTTGCTGAATTGGTTCAATTTGTAAAATACTGCTCCATGAATGCTGCCAAGGTATGGAATGCAGCCCCTTTCTAAGAATAAAAATGAAACCTTTGCCTAAGGGTTTTTTCTGTGTTTAGGGGGCAGGCTTGCTTAGGTAAGTAGAGAAAAACTTATTACCATTGCAATGCAAAAATCTTAAAATTGATTATTCAATATGACTGTTCTTAACATTTTCTTGCTACTCCATCATTTTGCTTCCCATATCTAAATTCCTCTTAAATCTTACATAGCAGTTTATCTCCTTTTGTTTTCTCACCATTCCTGTCTCATGCTTGTAAGAAATAAGATGAGCCTCCAACTCAGGGGTCCTGGTAGAACACAAAACATACTTGGGAGCCAGGCAGCAAGGCAAATACCATTACTTCTATGTAGAAGGGTGCACACACACATGGTCTGGGAGCACACACACACACTGAGCAGGTGGTCTGCTGGGATTTTTAATCCTGATGCGTGTGACCTGTCCCTCACTCTTGATTGGAGCTCAGGCACACAGTCTTTCGTGATTGGCTAATTTGAAGGGAGGGCTTGGCATTTGCTGTTTCAAGATGGCAGCCTCCAGGGAAGCTGCAAGTCATACGGCCAACGTGGTGGCTGCCCAGTTATGCAGTCCAACATGGTGGCCATCTAAACTGTTCTTTGGCAGAAAAGATGACTTGTTTACTCTCATGTGCTCAGGATGTCACCTTCAAATACCAAGGTATTTTCCTAAACATGGTAGCCCTACCAAAAATAAAATTTGATGCAAATTATGAAGATCATACATATTCTTTTCACCACTCAGTAAGTGTTAGCTAAGGGGAGAGAAATTCATGTACTCAATGGTTATAACTGAAGATAAGCTTGCTCATCAGTTTCTCGTCAGTTTTTGGGAGTGATAAACTTCACCTGGATTGACAGTGCAGCCTCAGGGCCAAAGAAGCCATTCTTCAAACAAACTTTACTAAGTTATACTGATATCAACCTTAAAATTGCGACCCACTATCAATTTCACCCATCTTAGGAATGTGATTGGAATTCGGCATTTTCAGGCTTTCCCCTTCTCTGTTCATAGTCTCTTAATACAGATTTTATTGATACAGTTATGTTCTACAGAAATTAAGTTTAAAACATGGGAGCTCATCCCTATAAAATTGAAATCCCAACTGTACGTACACAATGTGTTCATTTATTTAAGTTCACATCCTTACTAGTATTTGCAAAGTGCTCTCTATGTACACGTGTGTGTGTGTGTGTGTGTGTGTGTGTGTGTGTGTGTGTGTGTGTGTGTGTAGATTTTGAGCTACACATGGGCCAGGTCTTCCTGATTATGTTTTGTCAGCAGTGAGAGTCACACTGCCCTTAGACATCAAATATACATGATTTGTAATTACAGTGACTTTTTCTGTCAGTGATATGTAGAACACACCTTAGAAAATGAATACTACTGCAATATTATTTCCATTCACTCCCAAGTATCATGGGACCATAGATTCTAACAGCCTATTATAGTATGCTGACCTAATCTTCAAAATGTCAATAAATTGGATTATCATGTAAGCTGTTCTAAATGTCTTTGAAAGAAGACAGATGGATGTTATGCTGTCATGAAGCTGAACCTCTGGGAAGTCTGTGTTCAGAAAAACAGGAATTAATGTTTTTGCTTTAGCTAGTAATACTCTATGCTACCTTCATTTGCTATTGGCCAATAATAATAATTTTACACACTCAAAATGAATGACTTGAGTGTGAAAAGTTAAAAATTTTTTCAACAAACACTTTAGGCTTGAAATGCTCAACCCAATTTGTTGTTGTTGTTGTTGTTGTTTGTTTGTTTTTTAATCTTTGGAAACTTTGATTCCATAAGTATAGGCTGCTTCCACCACAATGTGAGCACATTTTCACATTGTTTCACAGTGTTAATTGCAGAGGTGACTACTGCTGAGCAATTGCATTCAACAAGGTGAACAAATGGAAAAACAGGGAGGGAGTACTCATTCTTAGAGATGTTCACTATTGCTTCTCACTCAGATCATTTGTTAATGATCCTGGGAATTCTTTCTGAGTATTTTTTTTCCCTCATACAGAGCCCAAGGCATTCAGCTCACTTAGCCATAAGCATTAAAAAAATCTAGAAATGGCAATCCCTTAAATTAGCAGAGACTGATGCTCTGTTGCATAAATTTCTACAGGCCACAACACCAATTTCTGAGTACCGGTGCATTTAAGAGTCCTGTCAAAGCCTCAGTGATCCCTCCCTTCTCAAGATCCTTGTGGGCTCCTGAGTGACCATACTTGTACACCTGTGACTTTCCTTCCAGCTCGTACTAAATAACTTTGGGAGAATTGGCACCTAATCCAAGTTGAACCAAGAAAATACTCTGGGGAATTGTACATTAGGAGCAAATAGATCCCAAGAAGGAAGTTGTTTCACTAATGTCAGAGATTTCCAGAGGAAGTCAGGCATGCCCTACAGCTCAACTTCCTGGAGCTGCCTTGATTCCCTCCCTTTCCGAGTTATGATTACTTAGCTTTTCTTGGTATTGTAATAGGATTTGGGGTAAGAGAAACTAACTTGTCCAGGATATCATATTTGAAAAAATATTAAGTCATGGACAAGTCTCTGGTGTGATATATGGTTTCCCAAGATAATATCAATTAGATTTATTTTTTCTGTTGCTTGCAGAATGGATTGATCATAACAGCAATAGTAAGTTCAGTTATGCTTTCCAAAAGTTGGGTGTGTTTTTTGTTACTTGCAACTGTAGGATCCATGCACATGAGATATTAGTTATTCATTTTACACACAAGTCTTTGTTAGGTTTTTAAATTGCTTTGTAAAAACTCCAAAGCTTCACAACATACGAATCAATGGTTCAGCATAAGATTTCAAGTTATGTCCTGATTTTGATGTGATGCAGCTAATTAACCAGATGATACCTGTCTGAAAATGAGGTCAGTTAAGTGAGATATATCGACCAGTGGAAGTCAAAAGCTATTTTCAAGTACCTCTAAAGCTCGTTAACAGTCGCACAAACAATATTTCATTGTAATTTTATGTTAAAATGTTATAATTATTTAAAACTACTAGGGGCCTGGTGCACGAAATTCGTGCACCGGTGGAGGGGGAGGGCGGGTCCCTCAGCCCAGCCTTCCCCCTCTCACAGTCTGGAACCCCTCAGTGGATGTCCTATGATGGCCCCAGTCTACCAGGCGCCTTTTTTTTTGTGTGTGTGTGTGTGTGTGTGCATGTGTGTGTCACCACTGGGGACCTGCTCCCAGCCGCATCTGAGGCTCAGAGCAGTCATCCTGTGTGTGTCTACCTGTTGGGGGTCTGCCCCCAGTCTTGGAGCAGGCACCCCCTCTATGTTGATCTCTCAGACTCTTGCCCTCCCCTGCATGTTGTTCTCTTTTTTGAGCTGTGGCCAGGGCTGGGTGCTGCCTGCCTCCCAAACTTGCCTACTGCCCATCTTCCTCCAGCCACCAGGAAGCAGGGAAAACCCCGCCTCGTGGTCAGGTCAGCCTTTTCCTGCTCCCTGATCCCCGGAAGGGACCTGGGGAGCCGCCAAGCAAGCCCCCAGCCTCCAAGAGCTTGCTTTCCCACTCCCCAGTGCCCCGCAAAGGGCCTGGGGAGCAGCCAAGCAGGCCACCGACTCTTTCCCACTTACCGGTCCCCTGCTGCCTTCCTTTCCCACTCCCCAGTGCTGCCAAGGGGTCTGGGGAGCCGCCAAGCAGGCCCCCGGCCCCCACCACCTCTTTCCCGCTCCCCAGTGCCCCTCAAAGGGCCTGAGGAACCACCAAGCAGGCCCCCAGCTCCCACCACCTCTTTCCCACTCCCCGGTGCCCCTCAAAGGACCTGGGGAGCCACCAAGCAGGCCGCCAACCCTGCTGCCTCTTTCCCACTCACGGGTCCTGGGTCCTGCGCTATTCCACCCTGCAGCTGCTCTGTGCACTCAGGAGGTCCCTCAGCCCGGCCTGTGCCCTCTCACATTCTGGGACCCCTCTGGGGATGTCCACCTGCTGGCATGCCTGACCAGCCTGGGTGACGGGCTGATGGCTGTCTCCAGGCTGGCCAAGCCCTCCAGTAACGTCCCTCACCCCATTGGGTTGTGGCCAGTGTGAGTGACAGGCTGATTGGCACTTTCAGGCTTTAAGGCTGCCCACAGCTCCCATTGACCCAATGTCCCAGCAAGGCTGGCTGGACGCAGGTTCCTGGGGTTGTTTATCTTCTATAATTGATACACTGTTCCTTTAAGCCGAGGCCTCCTATTAACGAAGCCTCCTCTCTGCTTCACCTCACAGCATCTATAATGAGACAATGTTACTCTTAGTGGTTAGGCCAGGCCAGCTGTTTCCTTCAGCTTCCGAGGATTCTATGATTGTTATTTTGTTGCAAACATGTGTTTTGCTTGTGCCAGTTTAAGCGGAGCAGCCGCAGTTTCACTTTCACTCCTGCTGCAATGGAAGCTGCCGTTTACTCAGTCCGTAAGTGGCAGCCTCCATGTTGGCTGGGCTAATTTGCATACAGTCGCTCTGATTGGCTGGTGGGCGTGGCTTGCCCTGTCCTGGAGAAACGGTTAATTTCAATATTACGCTTTTATTAGTTAAGATAATAAAAAACAAGTACACTATATAATGTCCTATGTACATCTTATTGCATTTAAGACAACCACAATATTAACCCTACTAGACCGGTATACTGATTTTTTGGTAACTTCTGAATCTGCTGTACCTAATTTTTGGTACTTTGCGGTCTAGTAGGCTTAACTTATGCAGCCAGGTTAATTTATGCAGAGCATGCAGAATTTTTGCTTTGAAACAAGTAAGGCTTCCTTTTAATCCATCATTAAGCTCCTGCTAGAGATCAACTACCTATGAAAGTATCTGAACTATATAGAAAGGTGTCATTGATCATAGAGGTTGTTATTTGGCACACAGGTATGGGGTTTTTTTACCCAGTTCAGGGTAGCCTATGACTGGTCATGCAAGACTTTTAGAAACAAATGTTTCACTATTATTAGGATTTTCTCAATACTATACTAATAAAATACAAGAAAAAATAATGCTGCTGAAGGAGATTTAAGGCCATAATTATAATTCCTGCTTCCAAATTTGTGTGGTCATTAAAATAGAAGTCAACATTGAACTTACAAGATAATTTTATATTAACAAAATACTTTTTACTTATTTTATTTCTATTTTCTAGATTTAGCTGCTATTTAAGATTTTGTTTCATTAATGTTTTCCTTAAAGGAAATGGTTTGAAAACCACCATTAAGCCAAATTTCTCAACCTTGGCACTACTGACATTTTGAAACAGATAAATTTTTACTGTTTCCTGGTCATTGCAGGATGTTAGGCAGAATTCCTGGCCTCCACCAACTAGATGCAAGTATCAGGCCTGCACCACCATCCTGACAATCAAAAATGTCTACAGGCCCTGACTGGTTTGGCTCAGTGGATGGAGCGTCGGCCAGCGGACTGAAGGGTCCCAGGTTCAGTTCCAGTCAAGGGCATGTGCCTTGTTTGTGGGCACATCCCCAGTGGGAGTGGGGAAGTGCAGGAGGCAGCTGATTGATATTCCTCTCTCCTCGATGTTTCTAGCTCTCTATCCCTCTCCCTTCCTCTCTGTAAAAAAATCAATAATATATATATATTTTTTAAATCTACAGATATTGCTAAATGTCCCTTGTGGGGGGAAATTGCCCACTGGCCAAGTCGTAGGATCATAGGACTTGCCACACTTTAGTAATATGTGTGTGTGTGTGTGTGTGTGTGTGTGTGTGTGTATAAAACCCGTGGCCCTAATGCCTTAATGACCAAAGACCAGTTTGGGTGGGCAGGGCTGGGAGCGCGGTGATACCACACTGGTCGGTGGGGGCCACACGATTTTGCATGCTGGGCTTCTAGTTTATAGATAATTTTCACAATCTTTTTACTTATAAAAAGCTATTAAACAAATACTATAGTAGGGTAGATAGATAATTTTTAAAACATTTTAAAAATACATATTGTGTTGTCTTGTTAAGGGTGTTTTAGAATATTCGCAAGCCATAAAAACAAGCTTGTGAAATGGTATCTTCAGAAAACAAAAGATAGGCAGTATATATTTTTAAGTAAAAAAAATTAATGCATGCAATTATGAGAGCAGGAATCAAAAAAGAATCTAATGAAAGCATTTCAGGTGCTAAATTCTGGAATATAACTAGTCTTTAAAATTTTTGTAAAACACTTTGAAGAAATGTTTTATAAATTGAACCTGAATTTTTCTTTCTTTCTTTCTTTTTTTTTTTTTTGCTTTTGTAAATCTGCTCAAGTAAATCTGATTACATTGACCAACATCCTATCTAAGAAAGGCTTCAAAGGGAACGCCCCAATGCTCATCCTGTGAACTCTCATCTTTTGTAAGGGAAGCCTGAGAGAAATTGGAAAGGATCAGGGTCTTTTGTAACAGTGTTTTAAGAAGAAGGTTCCTGTTAGGTTAACACACATGACCAAAATTATAAGTCACTTTGGCAGCCTCAAAAAAGATAGGAATGAAAAGTACTTTGCAAATTTAGATACACTGTTAGTGGGAGCGTAAATTGGCACAACCTCTACTGAGATTACAATGCCTATACCTTTTTCCAACCATTCCTTTTCCAGAGATAACTGGCAGACAGTAGTGAGACATAGTAGGGTGTATCAGTACTTTCAACGCATCGTCGTTTGTAAAACTAAAAGACAGAAAACGGTGTAAATGTCCATCAAAAGATGACCTGCAATATAAAGTATGGTACTTCCATACAACTGAACACATCGCAGTAAAATTTTTAAGACAGCTTATTATTTACTGATATAAAACCAGTTCCAAGATGCATTGTTAATGAAAACAAGAAAGGTTCAGAGCAGGTAGGCAGCGGTCTAAAAAGCTGTCCTATGAGAAGATATAGCTGTGCTCCTATTTGTACAAGGAATATTCATGGAAAATTTCCAATGTTGTGGTTTCTGGGATAAAAGTAGCAAAATAACTTTCTATTATTAAATTTGAACATTTTGAATTCTTTACATTATGATCACACATTACTTTGTGAGAGAAGACCATGCAATTTTTTCAAAGAAAAGTGCCTTCTCAATTCCATAGTAATAGACAATGTTCATAAGAGTGAATAGCCTAGGAATTTAAGTTGCTCTCAGATTCCATAGTCCAGGCAAGTGAAAATGGAGGGATAATGGAAACCCAGGTCAGAGATCTAGAGTCAGGGTTTTGGGGTTTGCATAAAAACATAAGCTCAACTGGAGTTGGTGACTATGTGGTATGAACACCAATCCTGAGGTAGTGAGTGTTTCTTTCCTGGTTATATTGAGTTTACGTGGGCCAGAGTCTCAGAGATGAAGCTGACAAATCTCTGTAATAGTGGGTAGTGTTAGGCACTGAAAGTTATAGAGCACAGGTTTTGTTGTTGTTTTGTTGTTTTATTATTAGGTTGTAGCAGGAGATGAAAGTAAGCTTTGATGCATATTGTAGATGACCTACTCATAAGCAGGACTTGCTGAAGCGACTGGCAGAGACATTGCCAGGATGCCATAGGAAGGGCCACGGGATAAAAGTAGCTATAATAATGACCGTATCTGTGGAGCACACATCTCTCTAATTCTCACTGCCTTTCGTCCTATGTAGTAGGTCTTATGATGGATAAGGGGACTGAGGCTTACGGAGCTCAATTAAAGAGCCCAGGCTCACAAGACTAGTTAGCATCAAAGAAAGACTCAAATTCAATCTGCCTGCCTTCAAAAATTTTAACCACAGAATTTTTACACACACTGGTAACATGATCCAGGGCTGGGAAGCCTGGAAACAGAAGCCATCCTCCTTATGATGCTATCTTTCTCTCTCTTATCCTGACAGAATCACAACCACAGCTGCATGTATGATGGATCTACGAAGATATCCTCTGGATGAACAAAACTGCACTCTGGAGATTGAAAGTTGTGAGTTACTTGGACAGGGGAATAAAAAAGGGGGTGCTTGCTTGACCCAATTAAATTCCACCTTGTGCTGAATGACTACTAGGGTATTTTCAGCTATTCTGTGCTACCTACTTTTTAAGGGTTTCCCTCTCTAGTGACATTTCCCTTTATATTGGTGGCTCCAAGTTCATTTCAATGCAGTTAAATTTGTGAACCATGAGGAAAAATCTACTTAGCTTAGCAGGACAATTTATAAACTCATGTGTTCTCCTTCTCAGAGGGGAGTTTCTCCCAAGGTGTTCTAACATCCAAACTGCATTAACAAGAGGGAGAAAAACAATTTAATATGTAAAGACTTTAAGAGATTGTTTTTGATTTGATAGTCTCCACCTGGAGGATTGTAAATTGTTGTGTTTTAGAAAAACACTATGGTAGGGTCTCATGCACTTTTGTCTTTCTTCGTAGGAAGAACAAACCTTCATGATGCTGGGGCATTGGGCCAAAGACTTGCTATGTTTTAGGTCTAGTGACTGATGTTGGTTTGTCTTCTTAGGATGTTTTCATTGATTGCTTTCTTAACGATTTGAATATTTTAGTCACTGAGACCTAATGTGATTGACTTTGTTTCATTGTTTCACAGCCATCAACAAGCAGGCATTTAAGTCCATTTATTGTGAATACAATAAATACAATGAATAAAATGGCCTAGGCCATTTCCTGGTTTTAAGGGACACAGAAAGGTGCAATAGTAGATTCAGAGCAGGATTTGCTCATAGGCAGGACTTACTGAAGATACTGGCAGAGACATTGCCAGGATGCTATAGGAAGGGCCATGTGATAAAAGTAGCTATAATAATGACCAGTATCTGTGGAGCACACATCTCTTTCAATTCTCACTGCCATTCATCCTATGTAGTAGGTGTTATGATGGATAAGAGGACTGAGGCTTATGGAGCTCAATTAAATAGTCCAGGCTCACAAGGCCATTTCCTGGTTTTAAGGGACACAGAAAGGTGCAGTAGTAAATTCAGAGCATTATAATGTCACCTACTGTAATGTGAGAAATAGATATTTACTTAAATCATCTAAAATTCTTCCCAGGTCTAAACATCAAAAAAGTAAAAGAAAATGGGACCTCATAGTATTATTAAAGAATACCAGTAGCCCGAACTGGTTTGGCTCAGTGGATAAAGCGTCGGCCTATGGACTGAAGGGTCCCAGATTCGATTCTTGGCTGTGGACAAATCCCTAGTAGGGGGTGCGCAGGAGGCAGCTAATCGACATTTCTTTCTCATCGATGTTTCTAACTGTCCTTCTCCCTCCCCTAAGTTTTTTTTAAAAAATACCAGTAAATATAGTAATGTATTCCTAATTATCTGATTATTAAGGAACTAGAGGCCCAGTGCACGAAATTCATGCACTTGAGGGTGGTGGGGGATCCCTCAGCCCGGCCTGTGCCCTCTCCCAGTCCAGGAGTCCTCAAGGGATGTCTGACTGACAGCTAAGCCAGTTGTCAGACATCCTTAGGGCTGACACGGAAGTGGGAGAGGCTCCCATCATGGCTGCTGCACTCGCCAGACATAAGCCTGGCTTCTGGCTGACCAGCACTCCTCCTGCATTGAGCAGGATCAGGCTGAAACTGACTCTCTGACATCCTCTGAGGGGTCCTGGATTGCAAGAGGGAACAGGCCAGCCCAAGGGACTCCACTGGTGCACAATCAGGGCCTGGGAGGGATGCAAAAGTTTGGCCAGTCAGGGAGGGACCGTGGGAAGGCTCCAGGGCATGTCCAGCCCATCTCACTCAGTCTCAATTGGCTGGACCCCAGCAGCAAGCTAACCTACTGGTTGGAGTGTCTGCCCTCTGGTGGTCAGTGCACATCATAACAACCGGTTGACCAGTGGACTGTCTGCCCCCCTAGTGGTCATCATAGTGAACAGTTGGGCAGCCTTAGCATATCATTAGCATATTATACTTTGATTGAAGAGACTACTAGACAACTGGACCCTTAGCATACTAGGCTTTTATTAGTATACTAGAGGCCCAGTGCACAAAAATTTGTACACTCAAGGTGGGGGTGTCCCTCAGCCCAGCCTGTGCCCTCTCCCAGTCTGGGACTCCACGGGAGATGTCCACCTTGCTGACTTAAGCCCACTCCCCAGGGGATCGGGCCTAAACTGGCAGTCAGACATCCCTCTAGCAGCCAAGGAGCCCTCGGGGGATGTCCACTTGCCAGCGGAGAGCAGGCCTAAGCTGCAGTCAGACATCCTTAGTGCTGCTGAGGAGGCAGGAGAGACTCCCACCACCATAGCTGTACTGGTAGCTGTCAGCCTGTCTTGTGGCTGAGCAGAGCTCCCCCTGTGGGAGTGCATTGACCACCAGAGGGCAACTCCTGCATTGAGCGTCTGCCCCCTGGTGGTCAGTGTGTGTCATAGTGACCAGTCATTTCCAGTGGTTCTTCTGTTAGGGTCAATTTTTGTATTACCCTTTTATTATGTAGGACTAGTGGCCCAGTGCATTAAATTCATGAGGGAATTAATTAGAGGAAATATTTTAATATTGCTATTTGCCCTTTCTCTATAATAGAAATATCAGAGATGAAAGAAAATTAGTAAAATGTATATGAAAACCTTCCTCCTGTCAGAGTCGGGCATGCTGCAGGACCCAGAGTCAAGTCCCCACCCACCCACATGCACCTCAAAATCACATGAGACCCAGGCCTGGCCAGCCCCACCCACGTCAAGCCCCGCCAGGTGGGGAGTGCAGCCTCAGGTCCCCCGTCCCTGCACCAGGAGAAGTCGCAGCCTCGGGTCCCCCATCAAACCCTACTAGGTGGTGGAGGGTCGCAGCCTCAGGTTCCCCGCTCCAGCCTGGCGCCACACAACCTCAGGTCCCTGTTGATTGCTTATTATGGCTCATTACAGGAACCCTGCTTCTGCTATGGGCACAGTCATCTTGTGAGACAGGAACCCCACCTCCACTGTGGGCACAGCCATTTTGTGATGGTGTGAGGGTTAATTTGCATATTACTGTTTTATTATATAGGGGGATAAGATTACATTAATTTTCTACTTTTACTGAATACAAACATAGAAGTAGATAAAGATACTTATGTAGATACAGATATAGATTCAGACATAGATAGTGATATACTACCACTAAAACTAGAATGAACAAGAAAATTCATGAGCTATTCTTTAAGAAATATTCTAATTTTAAAATGCAGTATATGAGTAAGCTGATAGATAGGTGTTATTCTGTGAATCTGATGACTTTTGTTTTAAATGACAACCAAATTCAAAAGGTAGAAATGAAATAACACAATCATTTTTTAATGGCCAGTAAAAAAAAAATATATATATATATATATATATATATATATATATATATGAGTAATATGCAAATTGAGCCTCACTCTGTTATACCTAAGCCACGCCCACCAGCCAAGCCACACCCATAGCCAATCAGAGTGGCTGTAGGCAAATTAACCCAGCCAAGATGGCGGCTGGTAGACACTGAGCTAGAGCAAACAGGAGGCTTTCGTTGCACCAGCAATGGAGGAAACTGCCTGCCTAGGCTGGCTGGGCCTCTGCTCAAGGCAATAATGTTTCAATTATCGAAGCCACGGAGCTGAATCAAACAGGAGGTGTCATTGCCTGCCTAGGCCTCCCTCTGCTCAAGGCAACAAAGTTTCAATTATAGAAGATAAATAAACCTCAGAAACCTGATGCCAGCCAGCCTCGCTGGGACACTGGGTCAATGGGAGCTGTGGGCAGCCTGAAAACGCTCCTCAGCTCCTCACCCAAGCTGCCCAGGCACCCCAGTAGGGACCCAAAACCTGAAGGGGCTGTGAGCAGCCTGAAAACGGCCCTCAGCCCATCACCCAGGCTGGCCACACCGCCATGGGGTGAGGGTCCCCACTGGGGGGGGGGGGCTTGGCCAGCCTTCAAACAGCCATCAGCTCCTCACCCAGGCTGGCCAGCGATGCCAGCAGGTGAACATCCCCCGAGGGGTCCCAGGCTGCGAGAGGGCACAGGCCAGGCTGAGGGACTCCCCCGAGTGCACAAATTTTTGTGCACCAGGCCCCTAGTATATATATAATAGAGAAATATGCTAACTAACCAGGATGCCAAAATGTATCAACCGGGCAGGAGGAGGTTGCACACACAGCATCAGGGGCTGAGCGTCAGGGGCCTCGGCGTGCCTGTGCTGAAGGAGGGCCTGGTCAAGCGGCTGCAGCTGCTTCAAGGCCCAGAGGGGAGACAGGGGGCCTGTTTGAGCTAGCGTGGCAGCTTGGGCAGCCCCGGAGGGGACACAGGCAGGGTGTCCGAGGGACACTGTGAATCAGGTGCAGGTCCCAGCCGCCCACAGGGTACCTCCTCACACTATTTCAATCATGCGCTGGGCCTCTAGTAGTTTACAAATAAGGCATAACTTGAGCTAAGCAAGTAAACCATTAGCTTTTGGAACGGACATGGAAAGAGGTCATCGTGGGTTGCTTCATATGGATTGCCTTTTACCCTTGGCATCTCTTCTGTGGATTGTGATCTTTTACCTTTACTTCACTGGACAGCAGTAAGATATGACATCCTCTCAAAATTCAAAGACCTTATGGTTTACATCAGTCACCTAAAGAAGTAATGAATTTGACAGGTCCTTAAATTTATTCTGTGTTGTAAATTATCAAGCTAAAATTAACAGGATTTATTGTCTCCTAAAATGCATTTTTATTTTATAATATATATTGAGTTTTTATATTATTAGAAGTTATATTTTTCTTTATGTAGGCAATTAACTTTATTCATATTTAGGAAATAGATGACTTTGAAGTCCACATAATGACCAAAACAAAACTATAGGTGAGGCAGAAATAAAACATAAGTTTCATGTGGCAGGGATGGGGGAAGTACCCACAGCCAGATACTCCAAAATAATTATAAATATGGTGTCAGGCAATAGGTGGTGACCCAGACATATGGAGTCATTGAAGAAATTCAATAATATGCCATCAGCTGTCTGGACAGATGGATGAGGCAGGTAACTGGACCCCTCAAGTCAGCTAATAGGTAGAATTGCAGGCAGATGGTGGCCATCATTCAAGTGACCCAACAGCAGATCACAGAACTCTAGTCCCTACAGATATTAACCTAAAGCAAAGCAGAGACTGGAGTCTGTAAGAATATGTGTAATGAGGAGTTTACAAAGGCAGGAATTTGGGAGAAAGGTTGAAAAAAATCACAGAACTGCTGTGTACTTGCCAGATCAAAGCTAGGCATTAATATAACAGCTCCGTCACATAAATATTTTGAGAGATAATGTATCTGAGGCTCAGAGAAGTGAAATAACTTACCCAGGCCAAGGACAGTGGTGAAGTGGGGCTTCAAACCCAGGTAACCTTATTGTCTAGAATCCTGCAATCAACAGGTGTGCAGGGAAGCAGAACATCAACAGCGAGAGGTACCGCACCTATTGGAGCCACTCATAGCTAGGGTGAGGATGCTGAGTCAACCACAGATTGGTCAATATTTCCTAAAATTACCCCTAATACAGATTAAAATAGAGCCCAGAAGCTGAGGCAGAATTGGCTTTTAGGTCAAAGGTCAAATGATTACAACTGCAGAGAAGGTAGTCTGTGGATGCAGGAAGCCAGATAGTCCTTGATTCCATTCATGTTAACCTAAAAAAAAAAAATGTAAAGGCCTCAAATGACAACATTGTTTAGCTTTAATATTTTAGTTAAAATGCATCCCTTCTTAACGATAGATAAAACAACGTAAAGAGATCTTAAGTATTAAGAGGAATAATTCCAACCAACGAAGTAACATATGGCAATACTATAGAGTTCAAATGAGCTTTGCTTGTTCCCTGCCTAAGTACCTAATCAATATGTTGTTAAGTACTAATAAATGCAGAATCTGTTATTCATCTATTTTTAACTCTTCATGAAGAAATATGTGTTGCATTATTTGCTGAAATAGCTCTCCCTGAATTTATGAAGCCTATAACTGAACTTTAAAGTGATTACAAATGAGAGGCTGTCGAGTGTGTTGGGAAATAAGAATGACAAAGTAGACATTCCGCTAAAGTAAAGTTGAACCGATTATACTTTTGCGAACAATAGAGTAGAAACATTACCTACCGTACAAAATGCAGTCGTTTGTATTCTCTTCCATCACAATCCCAAGGATGGGGCAATGTTTTGCTAGGTTAGGTCTTTTGAGAAAAATTAAAGATGTTTTGCTTTTTTTTAAAGTGTCATCTAATCAAGTAAAATTGGAAAGGTTATAAAGCCTTGTTAAATTGAAATTTTAGTTGAACTTGGAGCAGATCAATAGCTTTCTAGCCCTGGGATGCTATAAAAACAGTTAATGGCACATAGAAAAATTGATCAAGAAATTTAGTACTAAGAGGATTTGGAATTTGAAATCAATAAAGCTATCATGTAATGGTTTGCTGTCCACGAGCTGCATGTAGATATAGAAGGACTTGGGCTAACAATCATGGAGGATTCAAGTGCCTTTTCCATTTCTCTGCAGCAATGATGGAGGAAGATAACAACCCTAATCTCATCCTCTCAGTACAAGAAGATTGTGTCACTTGTCACTATAACCCAAAGCAGTAGAAACCATCTTAGGCCTGAAATCTCTCAGTGGACTCACCCATCTTGTTCTACACTTCCAAGTGTAGAGAAACTGACCTGCCTGGCATTGGGCTGGGGGGGTCCCTCAGCCTGGCCTGTGCCCTCGGGGGATGTCCACCTGCTGGCGTGCCTGGCCAGCCTGGGTGAGGAGCTGATGGCTGTTTGAAGGCTGGCCAAGCCCCACCCCCCAGTGAGGACCCTCACCCCATGGGGCTGTGGCCAGCCTGGGTGAGGGGCTGAGGGCCGTTTTCAGGCTGTCCACAGTCCCTTCATGGTTCGGGTCCCTACTGGGATGCCTGGCCAGCCTGGGTGAGGGGCTGAGGGCCATTTTCAGGCTGCCCACAGCTCCCATTGACCCAAGATTACCTGGGTTTGATACCACTCTAAGCAGCCCTCTGTATTACAGAGGAGGTGCTGCACTTCTTTCATAGCCTGACCTTGGCCCCTGTACTCAGGATTCCATCTTTCTTCCTCCTCTGAGAATTGATTTTTTTTCTTCAAGTTCACACACACTCCACCCCTGATCACTTAGATCCTCAATCTCACCCTCTGGCTAGCCCTTTGGTCAAAGCCCAAAAATAAGTTAAAACTCTTCTCATTATGAAACACTTCTACAGCTCCCCTTAAGCTTTCCATAATTACTCTCCTTTTCTTCAAGCTACTTGAAATAATCGTCTATATCTGTTGTCCAGTGCCTCAGCTTCCTCTCAGCCCACTGTAATTTGGAACCAGTCTACCCATCTCTCACCTCCACTGACACTGTTCTCAGAAAGGTCACCTCTCTCTACATACCATCTTTATTCCAGCGGTCCCCAAATATATATCTCCAGCTCATTTATCTTCTAAGCCCCAGACGATGTACATAGCATTCTTCTTGGCATGTTTATTTTTATGTTTCAGAGGCATCTTAATTTGCTCAAAAATTAACTATCATTTTTCCCTTCCAAATGAGTTTTGGTCCCAGGCTCCTTAATCTCAGTATCCAACCAGAATCCTTGGACTAATTGTTGACATCTCCCTCATACTCCTCCATTCTAACCTGTTGTCAAATACCATTCATTCTACCTGCAAGATAGAATGAACAGCTGAATTGACTTTATCTATCATGGTTCTTTTGCCTCTTCTCATCTCATCCTTCAGTTCTCCCCTAAGATGACACTGCCAATAAGAGTCTTCCCCGAGAATCCAATCTAAGTTACTAACGCAAGTTATTATTTCCAAATTCTGTTAGTTTCCCATATAGCATTTAGTAGCATTTATATGCTTGTGTGTTTTTCTTCCTCTGTGGATTATAATAAAACCCATTAAAAAAGGATCATTACTTTGTTCACAAGAATAATTACAACTTAGGGTAATACTTAATAATAAATATTTTTGGAGTGAATTTCTGCTAAATTGCTTACCTCCAAACTTCTCAAGTCTTTTAAATTTTAGAAGATGGAGAGGGTTGAACCAAGATGGCGGCATAAGGTATATAGCAGTATGTGCTGCCTCCCACAACCACATTACAACTAAACTAAGACAAAATGGCCATCATCCAGAACCAGGGGAAAGCTGACTGAGTAGAAGTTCTACAACTGGAAGGAAAGAAAAAAGCTCATTGAGACTGGCTAGAAGGTGCGGTGGTGCCAAGAGCAGAGGTACAGAGAAGCACAAAATGGCGGCACCTGGTTTGAGAGTTTTTTCAATCAGAAGGGAAATACAAGCTCCCAACTGCACTGAACTCATTTCTGGTGAGACTCTGGGGACCCAGACTCCTACGGGGAGAAACTGAGCTGTCTGGCATCGGGTCGGAAAGCAAGCGTGGCTTTCTCGCAGAGCTGCTCACAGGGATCATTGTAACTGTGGGGGCATGAGACTCCGGGACTCGGGGATGTGGAGACGCTGAGACACAGAGAAGTTTGGCACACAGCCGTCACTGTTTGCTCCGCCCTGGTGATTCTCTGAGACCCCGCCCCACCCAATTTACAACCCCACCCAAGCTGTGCACAACAGCACAAATGAATTGCCTATCCTCCTGCAGCATAACCTAACAAGCTGCAGCTGGATCAGAGAGCTCCAAAAGTTCCAAACCCCAAAGAAGAGAAATCTGTAGATCTCACTATAGCTTCTGCTGGGTGGACTCACACAGCAGCTGACTTTGCACCTCCTTGGAGATCCAGGAGCCAGTGGTCAGATACCAGATTTCAACTCTTCACATCCATAAGGGCCACACTCAAGAGGCAGACTCAGTGAGCATCAAAGCCCCACTGAAACAAGTCCTGCCTCATAAGGGTGTCTCCTGCACAGCAGCTCTTCCACTATAGACACAGCGGGTCCTCGCAATCAATTAGTCTGGAGTTAATTTCCTCCCAGTGATACCAACAGCAACCAAGGCTTAACTACAACAAGGCTGTGCACCCAGCCCACAAAGGGTAATACCAAGAGTGTCCACCTCAGGTGATTGGGGAGGCTGAGCCACTGAGCCCAAGAGGACACCTACCACACAAAGCCACTCTATCAACACAGGGAAGCAGCCAAAATGTGGACACAAAGAAATAGGCCACAAATGAAAGAAAAGGAGAAAAGCAAACTACTGAATATAGAGTTCAAAATCACAGTTATAAGGCTACTCAAGAATCTTCTATGAACCTACGAGGAACTTAGTGAGATCTTCAAGGATCTTAATGAGAATATCAAAAAAAATGGAAAAGGACCAGTCAGCAATTAAGCATACACTGACTGAAATAAAGAATAATATACAGAGATCCAACAGCAGACTAGAGAGTTGCAAGAACCAAGTCAAAGATTTGAAATACGAAGAAGCGAAAAACACCCATCTTGAAAAGCTAAAAGAAAAAAGAATACAAAAATATGAAGATAGTGTAAGGAGCCTCTGGGACAACTTCAAGCATACCAACATCTGAATTATAGGGGTGTCAGAAGAAGAGAGAGAGAAAGATATTGAAAACCTATTTGAAGAAATAATGGCAGAAAACTTCCCCTACCTGATGAAAGAAATAGACTTACAAGTCCAGGAAGTGCAGAGAATCCCAAATAAGAGGAATCAAAAGAGGACCACACCAAGACACATCATAATTCAAATGCCAAGGACAAAAGACAAAGAGAGAATATTAAAAACAGCAAGAGAAAAGCAGTTAGTTACCTACAAGGGAGTACCCATACGACTGTCAGCTGATTTCTCAACAGAAACCATGCAGGCCAGAAAGGAATGGCAAGAAACATTCAAAGTGATGAATAGCAAGAACCTACAACCAAGATTACTCTACCCAGCAAAGCTATCATGTAGAATTGATGGTCAGATAAAGAGCTTGACAGACAAGAAAAAGCTAAAGGAGTTCATCACCACCAAACCAGGATTATATGAAATGCTGAAAGGTAGTCTTTAAAAAGAGGAATAAGAAGAAAAAGGAAAGATAAAAATGATGAACAACAAAGTGACAACAAATACATATCTATCAACAAGTGAATCTAAAAATTAAGTCAATAAAAAAAATCTGATGAACAGAATAAACTGGTGAATATAATAGAAACAGGGGAATGGAAAGGGAATGGACTAATAATTCTCATGGGGAAGGGGGTGTGAGGAATGCGGGAAGAGACTGGACAAAAATCTTACACCTATGGATGAGGACAGTGGTGGGGGTGGCGGGGTGAGGGATAAGGATAAGGGCATGGGGTGGGGTGGGAAACAGGTGAAGGGGAGCTATGGGGGTAAAAAAAAGAGAAACATCTGTAATAATCTGAACAATAAAGATTTATTTTTAAAAATTTTAGAAGATAGAAGTCTGATTTTCATGTTCTCAGATAAGATTTAAGGCATAGGTTCTTTTACTTGCCATAAAATAGTCTTTCATTTGTACAATTTTATATTTGTGCTTTAAGATTATCTCAAAATTTAAGATTATAAATGTGTCAACCAAGAGTCAGATATGGGAACATTTAGGAATTTTGATGTAATGATAAATTTGATCAATCCCTTTGAATTTTTTGTTTCATTTTTTAAAATATTACTTTATTTTTGAAAGTATTACAGATGTCCCCTTTCTTCCCTCCACCTCCGCATTGACTCACTCTGCCCTGCTCCTGCCCCAACCCCAGGCCTTCACTACACTAATTTTTGTTTCATTTGAGCCATTGACTGTCTATATCCCTCCTACCTGAACCACAACCAATTTATCAAACAAAGGTAACATTTAGTGGTACCTGGTTATTTTTATATTTGTATCTTGTTTTTAAAAAATGATTTGGAAACTTTCAACTTAGGCATTGTCTTAATGTGTTCAATTTAGTGAATCATCCACTCAATCTAACTTTTAGTCTCAGAATATTGTCATTGTGTTAATTTCAATGTTTTCATGTTCACAAAAATAGTAGTAATAAGAAAAGTGTGTCTACCTAAATACATAGGCATAACTTAACTATGGAAAATTTCCTGTGAAAATGTGATTTTTGCAGTTGAAGTTCTATTTATATAATGTGTTACATTAACACTTGGAAATAAGATCAAAATAAGTGTAATGCCCAGATATGAAACAGGAGTTTTACAAAAGTCTGTCCATATAAAGCCACATGTGGAGAACCATATCCAATTCTTAATGCTGAATTAAAGTAATTTCCTTTAGAGGAGGATAACAAGCTATCTTGGGGGAAAATTTATGGGCGAATAATAGCCATTGCTGAATGCTTTAAATGCTATCACATAAAAGAAAAATCTTAGGTTTGGTGTTGGCCAGTGTATTAGCATTCTCCAGAGAAACGTAACCAGTAGGATGGTGTGTGTGTGTGTGTGTGTGTGTGTGTGTGTGTGTGTGTGTATGCTAATATACTAGAGGCCCAGTGCATGAAAATTCATGCACTGGATGGGGGGGGGGCGGGTCCTTCAACCTGGCCTGCCCCCTCTCACAGTCTGGAAGCCTCAGGGGTGGGAGACAACCCAGCGATCAAGGGAAGACGATGCCCCATCACACCTCAACTGCTGCTACTGCCAGCAGCGCAAGCCTCAGCCGGCTCTAGTTACTTGAGCCTCTGGCCATCCCTGGGTGGCTGGGTGGCTGAGGAGACAGGTGAGGCTGAGGGGACTGGGCGCTGCCATCTTGTGGCTGTGGGCACCACCATCTTTGAAGGCATGGCAGTCAATTAGCATATTCCCTCCTTATTGGCTGTGGGTGCTGCCACCTTTGAGGGTGGGCAGTCAATTAGCATATTCCCTCTTTATTGGCTGTGGGAGCCACCATCTTTATGATGGTGTGATGGTCAATTAGCATATTCCATCTTTATTAGATAGGATATATACATATGTGTGTGTATATCTATATCTATATATCTATATGTATATCTATCTATATCTATCTATCTATCTATCTATATATATATATATATATATATATATATATAGAGAGAGAGAGAGAGAGAGAGAGAGAGTTTTTATAAAAAATTTGCTCATGTAATTATAGAGACTGATAAGTCCCAAAATCCACACAGTAAGTTGGCAAACTAGAACACTGACAGTGTAGGTCTAGTTTGAAGGTCAGTGTGCTTGAGACCCAGGAAGGACTCGTGTTTCCATTTGAGTCTGAAGCAGGAAAAAGCTGATTGTTCCAGATCAAAGAAAGGCAGGCAGGAGGAATTCTCTCTTACTCTGAAAGTCAGTCTTTTTGTTTTATTCAAGCCTTCAACTAATTGGATGAGGTCTTCCCACATTAGGGAGGGCAATCTACTTTACTCAATCTACTATCTTATTAGTTAAAGGCTAATCCCTTCCAAAAGCACCCTCCCAGGAGCAGGAAGAAGAATGTTGGATCCAATATTGAGGCACTTTGTGGCTCACTCAAATTGATACATAAAAACCCACTTAATACTAGATTTTAACTCATTCAATTCAATTCAGTTCAACAGGCATTTCTCATCTGGTAACTATATGTTCTCTGTACACTAAGTGCTGGTGTCACAGCAGCAGCTGAGCGGACAGGTGGGCAGAAGTTATAAGAAGGTAGATGTTGAATTTAAGAAAAATACTTTCCAATGAACCAAGGTACACATTCACAAAATCAGTCCCTTTTTAAGAAAGTCTTCCCTTCTCAGAGACACTTCAACTAATTGGAAATGGCTACCTACCAACATTAATGTAGAAGACATTCATCATTGAGATGCTAGTTAATTATATAACCTTCAAGATCTCTTTCAGCCTAAAATCTAAAACTCTGGGAGTTTATTCAATTTAGTTGCATTGCCAGTTAGTTACTTTATATGCTCGCCTAAAATAATGGTTCTAAAGTAATCCTGATTTATATAGGATATTGGAATATAGCAAAAATGTTATGAATACATGAACATATACATACTCACAAGAAAATATGAAATATAGGACAATTACCAGCAAAGCCTTTGAATCATTCTTTATTGCTGCCTGCCAAATCATTAATTCTGATCTGAAGTAATTTAAAAATAGCATCTACAAACATACCGCACACTTTCTATTCATGGATGCTAAACACTAAAAATAACCGAAGTAAATTGAACTTCATGAATGATTCATGGTTTTCCTTACTTTATGTCCCCATTGTCAAGGAAATTAGCAGCATTGGATATCTCTTTAGATAAATTTGATTTTGCCATATTCAGTAGACTACTTAATGAAAATGAGTATTTCACATTTATGTTTATAGAAATGTTAATGAATTTTAGTGCCTGTAGCTTTTTAGATGAGCAAAGAAGTGGGTGTAAGGAAGAAGGAAATATTTTCTGAATTAATGTATTTCTGCTTCTTTGAAACTGTGAAAAAACACTCTTTCTGAAAAGTCTCTGATCTTTTTAAGTTATAAAATAAAAGCCAGTGAAGGAATGGAGTTCCTTTTATGAAAATTACTTTTGCAATCAACTTCACTATAAAGCTAGCCTCATAGCTGTTCACTTCAGCCCTATTACAGTTTAAGTTTATTCTCCATGCCTGGGTAAGTGGATGTGTAGATTGGTGAGGATATCTCAGGTTTGCAGATTTGGATTTCTGAAATTTTTTCTCTTCATGGTACTCTGATGAATGGCCATTTTGCTGCTAACTTCTTAAGAGGAAGTCAAAACAAAGCTATTGCTTTTACATAAAGGTTTTAATATTAACCAAACATGTAAAGAGACATTTCAGAATGGAATCTTAATCTTTAAGAACAGACACTCTTGTTAAACTGAGGGCTTTGGTTCACTGGGGGTCAAAACTTGATAATGACAGCTAATATTTATTGATTATGTATTACTAGAGGCCTGGTGCACAAAATTCATGCACTAGGGCAGGGGTGTCCCTCAGCCCGGCCTGCACCTTCTCTGTCTGGGACACCTTGCTCATTACCACCCATCTGCTCGCTGCTCCTTATTGCACAGTTCACTGCTTCTTAGCACTGCCACAGTGGTGGGACAGGCTCCTGCCACTACTGCTGTGCTTGCCAGCTATGAGCCCAGCCTCTGGCTAAGCAGCACTCCTGCTGTGGGAGTGCACTGATCACCAGGGGCAGTTCCTGCATTGAGTGTCTGCCCCCTGGTGGTCAATGCGCATCATAGCAAATGGTTGTTCTGGTTGTTCTGCCATAAAGGTCACTTAGACTTTTATTATATAGACTAGAGGCTTGGTGCACAAAATTCATGCATGGGGGCAGGGGGTAGGAAGGCAGGCAGGGAGCCCGACCTGTACCCTCTCCAATTTGGGAGCCCTCAGGGGATGTGCTACTGACCGCTTGGGTTCTCTGGTCTCTCCGGGGCCTGTCTGCTCTACACCATGGGGATGGGCAAGCAGGCCTCACTGGGTGCTGCCTGCACCCTGCTTGCCTGCTCCCCAGTAGCCCCAATCGCCTGCTCCACAGTCGCCTACTCCCTGGTCACTGCTGCCGCTGCCCAGCAGGCCCTGCTGGGTGCTGCCTGTGGGCCGATTGCCTGCTCTCTGGTCATCCCAATTGGCTGTTCTCCAGTCGCCCCACTTGCCTGTTCCCCAGTTGCCACGGCAACCTCCCAGCAGGCCCTACTGAGTCCTGCTTGCAGGCCCCAATTGCCTGATCCCTGGTCACCCTGCTTGCTTGCTCCCCATCGCCCTGATTGCCTGCTCCCCAGTTGCCCTGCTTGCCTGCTTCCCAATCACTGCCTCCATCACCCAGCAGGCCCTGCTAGATGCTGCCTGTGGCCTGTTTGCCTGCTTAGGGGTCACTGCAGAGACCTCCCAGCAGGCCCTGCTAGGTGCTGCATGCGGGCCCCTATAGCCTGCTCCCCAGTCACCCCACTTGCCTGCTCCCCCAGTTGCCACTGCCACCACCCAGCAGGCCCCGCTAGCCTGCTCACTGGTCGCCCCGATTGCCTGCTCCCCGGTCACTGCCGCCACCACCCAGCAGGCCCTTCTGGGTGCTTGCCTGCTAGGCTCATGTTGCCAGGGTGACACACCACCAGCATCCTCCAAGCTGTTATGGGCACCACCATATTTGTTGTGGGGTGATGGTTAATTTATATTCACTCCTTTATTAGATAGGACTAGAGGCCCAGTGCACAAAAATTTGTGCACTGGGGTGGGGAGGTCCCTCAGCCTGGCCTGTGCCCTCTCACAGTCTGGAACCCCTCGGGGGATGTCCACATGCTGGCTTAGGCCTGCTCCCTGGGGGATTGGGCCTAAGCTGGCAGTCAGACATCACTCTGGCAGCCCAGGAGCCCTTGGAGGATGTCCACTTGCCAGCAGGGAGCAGGCCTAAGCTGCAGTCAGATATCCTTAGCACTGCTGAGGAGGTGGGAGAGGCTCCCACCACCACGGCTATACTGGCAGCCATCAGCCTGGCTTGTGGCTGAGCAGAGCTCCCCCTGTGCGAGCACACTGACCACCAGGGGGAAGCTCCTGCATTGAGCTTCTGCGTCCTGGTGGTCAGTGTGTGTCATAGTGACCAGTTATTCCCATTGGTTCTGCTGTTAGCATCAATTTGCATATTAACTTTTTATTATATATGATAGAGGCCTGGTGCATGGGTGGGGGCCAGTTGGTTTGCCCTGAAGGATGTCCTGGATCAGGATGAGGGTTCTGCTGGGGTGCCTGGCGTACCTGGGTGAGGGGTTGAGGGCCATTTTCAGGCTGGCCACTTCCTCTTCAGGGAGGGGGGTCCTGCTGGGGTGCCTGGGTGAGGGGCTGATGGCTGTTTGCAAGCTGGCCGTGGCCCCCAGTGACCCAAGCTCCCAGCGAGGCTGGCTGGAAGCAGGTATCTGGAGTTTATTTATCTTCTATAATTGGAACTTTGTTGCCTTGAACAGAGGCCACAGCCAGCCAGGGCAGGCAGGAAGCTTGGCTTCCTCCATCGCCTGAGCAACCAAGCCTCCTGCTTGTTCCAGCTCCATGGCTGCTGACCACCATCTTGGTTGGGTTAATTTGCATATAGGTATTCTGATTGGCTGGTGGACATGGCTTGGTGTGTAGTGGAGTAACACCAATTTGCATGTTTCTCTTTTATTAGATTAGATGGGCCAGACACTTAACAAAGATTTCCCATTGAATCTTCCCAAAATTCTATTTTACATAGGAAATCAAAGCATCAACGTAGTAGTAATTTCTTCAAGTCACAAAACTAGTAGTCCAAATGGGATTTGAACTCAAGCAATCTTATTTGAAAATCTAAGATTTAGCCCATGTAGGAAAGCCTCTTAAGAAAACTTCTCCATAATATTTCCCACTGTGTGTGAGTTGGATGATTATGAAAGATCTCACCTGAGAACAAAGCAGGTTTTAATTGGTCCTTCTCTCAATTCAGTTTCTATATGAGCACTTATTTTCTGACATTCTTGCCAACTAAACTGAACATTGATATAATTTAAGGATAACCATAATTTTACCAGGTCACTTCTACTTGCAACAAATCACACAACGGTCAGAAATGCTTTTTCTTCTAGATGTTTACAGATACTATTGCCCACATCATTTTAGGATTGTGCTAGGCCTGAATGACTGCAGTGGTGCTGTGGTTTCAAAATCCATTCATTTCTCACAATTTTATTGCATGGACATCTATCATCTTGGAAATGGACACATTCTCATGAGAGGTCTTGACTTGGATTGCTCTGCTAACCACATTCATAAAGGAACCATGTGAGAATATATATGTTAGTTTTCATTTAGGTATCAATTCAACATTTAAATTTCATTACTCTTCTCTTTCAGATCAAAGATTTTTAAGGGGCTTTTACAAAATATTGATACCGTGATCCCACCCTGAACCAAAAAGAGAATTTGTAGAAGGTGCCCTTGAAAGCATTTTTTAAGCTCTCCAGGTGATTTCAATATGCAGCAAGTTTGCCAGACACTGCTTGAAGGCTGTCATGCTTTGAATTCTTGCTACTCTCTTTTTCTGATAGACCCAGTTCTCTAAATGGGAAGCAGAATGGAAACAGAAATAAGAGAAGAAAGTACAGCAGAGAACAGAAAATAGCATGATTTTCAAAGAAAGAAATCACTGAAATGATCAAAGGAGAAAATTTAAACTACTCTTTCTTTTATCCTTCCTGACAGAAGCTCCATTTTTTTTCTTTATATTTAAAGGGCATGCCTTGAAATAACTAAGTAGGCCAGTAGACCCTGCTTTTCATTGGCACTGAGTGCTTCAACCAGATATTCAAATCCATGTAATAATTGCTCAAGTTTTTATAAGATGCTACTGTATTTTAAAAGACCCAGTCTGAATACCACATATTAATAAGAACACAATTAATAAGAACACAATTAACGTGTTCGTATAATGATGCTGTCTGTGGTAAATGGAGTATCCACTTTAGAGAGAGAGGACATCAAATGCTTTTAGTAACATTCTCTATCATGTTAAGTAAAGAAAAAAGCTAATTGAAATTTACATTTGGATGAATGCATAGCAACAGGCTTTCCAGGAATACTTTAATCAAGCTGAAATTAAGCACGGTATTTTGTTTCACCCATAAAAAATAATGTAATCATAATTTCTATAATCATTCTTATTCCCCACACTCTGTGCCATAAACATGGACTATACTTATTTGATTGGGCAAAAGGGCAGATTTGTCACAGAGCTCTCATTCAATGTCTGCACTGATTCTAAGCACGCTGTATTCTTAGTATTTAAATTCTGTAGATCCACAATTCAGGGGGAAAAAGATCACTGAATAGATCTGAAGGGTTGCCTGCTCTTACCTTAGCAACTGTCAGCGCAGAAACCCACCACTTGTCTGATGTGCTCCCTGCGGTGCTTGTCAAATGTTCATGTGCTTAAAGGGATCTTATGAAAATGCATTCTGGTTTAATGAGCTAGGGCCAGGGCCCGAGAACAGACATTTCAACATGTTACCTGGCAATACCTATGCCATTGGTCCATGAGCCACACTGAGTAGTAAGAATCTGGGGTAAGTAAAAGAAAGAAGAAAAAAGCCTCTCTCACCTATGCTCCTCAGTCCCAGCCTGTTTGCTTCCTACTGAGATTTAAATAATTAGCTAAAAGCCTTTGTCTCACTGGTTGCAGGAGTTTGGAGTTTTAAATTACCTGAGGCAGAAAAGTCATTTTTTAGGTGACCTGAATGACTCCAAAACACTTGGCATTTGAAAAGCTTTAGATTTTATAAAATAACTGTGTGTGTGACTTCTGTGCCTTACCATTTTATCTGTGGAAGATTCCGGATGCAGTATGTCATTAGCACGCTGAAGTCCACATTAAAGATAATACTTGGGTGAATATATGTGAAAAGGATTTAATTTTAATAAAGAAAAAATAGTGTAAAGCATTCTAATGATTGTGCTTGACTCTATGTCCATTAACAAGAGGTTTTTAGGTGGAGGAGGCATGTTGCTCCACCTCAGCTAGCTAGCCATCTGGGATTTAATGAGTCATTCAGAAGAATGCAAGTTCCCAGACTTTAACTATTTTGATGTGAACCTTCCTCAATAGAGAAGTCTAAAAACCATTTATTCTTTCTTAATGATTCAGGATTATGAGCATTATTCATCTAGCTTCGTCTCAAGCAAAAGCAGATGTAAGGGATTTACACTCTGATCCCCATGGTGACTTTAAGACCTGCCTTTCTGTGTCTTTCTAGGAGGCGTGATGAAGGCTCCTATCTACATAATGTGTCAACCAAAAAATGTCCATCTCCAATCAATTAGGCATACTTTTAGAACTCAGGACAGAGGTGTGTTCCTGGCATAGTTTTCATTTTAAGTAATCTAATATCGTCTTTAAGGATCAGTATTAGCTCTATTATAAATCAACTAGGGGCCGGGTGCACAAAATTTGTGCACTTGGGAGGTCCCTCAGCCCGGCCTGTGCCCTCTCATGGTCTGGGACCCCTCTGAGGGTGTCCACCTGCTGGCGTGCCTGACCAGCCTGGGTAAGGGGCTGATGGCTGTTTGCAGGCTGCCCACAGTCCCTTAGGTTTTGGGTCCCTACTGGGGTATGTAGCCAACCTGGGTGAGGGGCTGATGGTTGCAGGCTGGCCAAACCCCCCAGTAACGTCCCTCACCCCATTGGGGTGTGGCCAGCCTGGGTGAGGGGCTGATTGGCGTTTTCAGGCTTTCAGGCTGCTCACAGCTTCCATTGACCCAATGTCCCAGCAAGGCTGGCTGGAAGCAGGTTTCTGGGGTTTGTTTATCTTCTATAATTGATGCATTGTTCCTTTAAGCCAGGACTAGTAACGAACCTCCTCTCTGCTTCAGCTCTCCGCTTCTATAATGAGACAATGCTACTCATAGTAGTAGGCCAGGCCTGCTGTTTCCTTCAGCTCCCGAGGATTCTATGATTGATACTTTATTGCAAACATGTTTTGCCTTGAGCCTGGATAAGCGGAGTTGGCCGCAGTTTCATTTTCACTCCTGCTGCAATGGAAGCTGCCGTTTACTCAGGTCCGTGAGTGGTGGCCTCCATGTTGGCTGGGTTAATTTGCATACAGTCGCTCTGATTGGCTGGTGGGCATGGCTTACCCGTCCCAAAGAAATAGTTAATTTTAATATTATGCTTTTATTAGTTTAGATAGCTTCAAGGTCTCAACCATTGTCCAGATCCTCAGTGTTCACCTCCTCATCACCTTCTTCATCCTAAATGCTATGGTGAGGGCTCACAAGTCACCTGCCCTCACATAGTATCCATTCCTGAGCTATAAGGGTTTGCTACATATCATACCTCCTTTTATTGTTCCTGCCATTATTTTATCTCTTCTTCTTTAAATCTGTACATGCTACCTATGCCAAAAAAGTACCTTGTTCTTTTATAGGGAAGACATTTTACATAATTGTCATCTGCTGTTAGGTTGGAAATATTAAGAAGTGTCTTCCCCCCAAAATGAGAAATGATACTCTTCTTATTGTTCTCTGGATTATTTACTTCAGACCTTTTATCTAGTAACATAATCAAAAGGTCAATCCTGATTTGCTGAATTTCCAGTTTCCTGGCCACTTTAATAAAACTAAATTTTCTTCCTATGTTGCATGGATAAAAGTATCTTTCTGCTACTGTGACTTCTGATCATAGTCTTCTTAAAATTTTATTTGAAAAGAATTTTACATGTAAACAATATTAAAAATTCTATCTTTTGTTCCATTTGGGGCTGAAAAATAATAACAATAATAGTAATAAAATGATGATGATGCTAATAATAATAATAGAATTGCTAGGATAGAAGTACCAATGCTGAGCCAAACCATGCTGAGATAGGATGTCTCAGATACCATGTTTATTGCTAAAATTTAGACCATGGAAAAGCCTATCCATGCAAATGAGGGGAACCTCACCTGTTTCAAGGTGAGCTATACACTGAGTGGCCAGATTATTATGACCACCTGACATTTGTAGGCAAATTAGCTATAATTTCCCACTTAAGTTGATAGAGGGCCAGATCATTATAAACATCTAAATAGCACAACATACCAAAGTATCATTGCTGATCAAGTTCATCCTATCATGTTGATGGCGTACCCCAATGAAAATGGCTTCTTCCAACAAGACAATGCGCCATGCCATGGTGCTCGTATTGTGCAGGAGTGCTTTCAAGAACATGAGGGAGGCTTTACCTTGCTTATGTGGCCCCACAATCACCAGATCTCAATCCAATTGAGCATTTGTGGGACAAAGTTAAAAGAGCCATCAGGCAGCTGGTTCCACAACCATCAAATCTCACAGAATTGGACAGTGCTATTCATCAGGCATGGTGTCAGATTCCTCACATCGCCTTTCATCATCTCATGGAGTCAATGCCAAGAAGAATCACCGCAGTATTGAAGGCAAAAGGTGGCTCAATGAAGTACTGATGGGGTGGTCATAATAATCTGGCCACTCAGTGTATGCTGGATATATGTGGAGGTATGAATGCACACAGAAAGTTCAACATGTGACAAAGATGACACAGAACACCAGCTTTGAGTCATATATGAACTCAACAGAATTCACATGGGAAACATCTTTTTGTGGTAAGTTTTTTCTCAGACACATTCAAGATCTAATTTTTTAAGTAAGGCAAAATGGAAGAAATGAACATTTCAGGAAAAAAGATCAAATAATTGAAATCTGGTGTATAGAAAAATAATCTATATGCATATTGGATTCACACAGAACTAGAACAGGAGCATGTAAGTGGACAGAAGCTGAAAGGAGTTAACCCTAGGTTGGCAGATGACAGCAGTTAAGATGACTTGAGATTCAAAGTTAGAGGTTTTTGGAAAGAAGGGAGAGAGAATAGTCTAGAAAGGATAATGAGGAACAGAGTCACTTCATGCAGCTCCCAGGCCCAATACCAGGGATGCAGGAGAAAAGCAGCCAGTATTTTGAGAGGGCTGTTGGGTAATCTATGTTGTGAGGGAGAGCAAGGTTTTGGGGAGAGCACATGGTGAAGACCAGGAGGTTGAGGATAGAGAGGATTTTCCTTCTCCCAGATGGTGCATTTCATTGGGCATAGCGTGGAGGGAGATCACGGAGGGCTGGGAGACAGGAACAGAATAGACATACGTATAGATCCTTATAGGGTCTCATCATGGGATCTCATCATGACATGTAAAGTGCCTAGTACTCTGCTTAGCACATTTTAACTACTCAATAAATGTTGGTCACAACTATCATCAAAGTGAATCAGTCAGATGTGTGTTCCTCCAAATTCTGAACTGCTACAATTTCTGCGTGTTATGAGTTCTGCCTTTCTCCATTTTGTCATCCTTGTTATCACTCTGACTGTACCCGCTGCTGCTATCAATGTCCTCATCACTCTCCCCTCTTCATTCTAACCATGTTCTCCCATCTCTCTTGGCTTTTACCTAAAAAGCCAAGCTTTCTGTACATCACCAAGCAATCAAAGCCCTCTTCTCCTCTGCTCTTGAGCTGACTGATGACAGAGTGCCAGGAGCAACCACTTGTCTCACTCTTCTTGGCTCTTTTTTTCTATTTCTAGGTTCCCAGAAGTTTCCAATCCTCTCATCATATACAGGTGTTTATTGTGAAGATACCATTTCCGACACCATTAGAACTTCTAGTCTGACAGTCTAGTCTTCTGTATCATAGTCCCTCAAAGGCTACATCCCTAAAGTAGCATTTGTACAGGAGTATTAGTGCCATTTTCAAGAGTTTCAGATCATTAGAAACTAGATCACTGAGCAGTAGCTACAGATATTTTATCTTAGCATTAAAGTCCAATGCACTTCCTTATCAAGATCACAGAGCAGTGGCTCAATTTCTTTGAGGTTAACCTGGGATCACCTGAGGAGATTGCGGGCACATCTTTCTCCCTATCATTGGCAACTTAAATGCAGCTACTGGTTTCAGCATATTCCTGTGCATCTCATTGTTAAACAGACTACTTTTCAACATTTTTTGTGTGTTGTATGAAGCACTGTGCAGATGATTGTTCCGCTTGCTTTATGGACAAGGAAATGATGTGACAAAGAATTTGGTCCATGGTTTCTCTAGCTAATTCCCAGGAAGGAAATATTTATTTGTTGTATTTGAAGAACTCTAGCTCCTACACAACTATAGATAAAGTCTTCATTTCCTTAAGGTGGAAAATGTGGGGAAAGGTTCCATCTGTTAGGACATTCTTAAAAATATGTCCTCTTTGTAGATTTAATGGTTCAGTTTGTAGCTACAAGTTTGGGGAATCAAGCAGAATGTAAAAACAAAACTCTTGGATAGTAAGTAATACAGAGACTCGTACTTTATTCATTTACCCACAAAGTTTCTGGAGTCCTAATCATGTATTATGAACTGTTCTAGGAAAAACAAAGCTCCTGCCAAGATATACCTCATAAGCTATCATAGGGAAATAGAAACTAATCAAAACAGATATTATGCAGGAGTATCTTAAGCGATGGCAAGTGTGCTGAAGAAAAGAAAACCTGGATAGAGGAGTGGAGAGGTATGTGTGGTGTGTGAGAATGTGCAGACTTACATGCACACTGTTTTGGATGGGGAAATTATGAAAATCCAATAATGTTAATAGTGCTCAAGGAAAGATATGCTAAAGCAAGCACATCAAACTCTGGCTAATACGGGCCAAATAAATGAGGCAGGCAGCCCATGGGCCGTGAGTTTGACATGCTTGCGCTAGAGTGTGTCTGTATTTCATGAACATGAACACCAGGCACTGAGGTGTACAGACGACTGTTCAGTGCCATCAGGTCACTCAGCAATTCTGAACCACTGGCTCTTGTCTTCTTCCTCTGCTCCAGTCTATAACCCCATCTTGCCTCAGTGCACTGAATTTAAAAGGCCTGCTTTTTTTTCCTGTTTAAAATTATATTTATTTTTCAATTACAGTTCACATTCAATATTATATTATTTCAAGTGTACAGTATAGTGTTTAGACATTTACAAATATTACAAAGTAATTTCCTTGGTAAGTACAGTATCCACCTGGCACCATACATAGTTATTATAATACTACAGGCCTGGTGCACAAAATTCATGCACAGGGGAGGGTTCCCCTCAGTCCAGCCCTTTACCCTCTCCAATCCAGGACCCCTTGGGGGATGTCCGACTGCCTAAACTGGTTTAGGCAGTCAGACATCCCTCTCACAATCCTGGACCACTGGCTCCTAATTGCTCACCTGCCTGCCTGCCTGGTCACCCCTTACTGGCCCCTGCTGGCCTGGTTGCCCACAACTGCCCCCCTACCGGCCAGATCACCTCTCACTGTCCCCCTTGCCAGCCTAATCACCCCCAACTTCCCCGCTGCCACCTGGTTTCCCCCAAATGCACCCCCCTGCCAGCCTGATCATCCCTCACTTCCTCTG
>PVJC01005540.1:0-58701 GCA_004026665.1 Murina feae | reverse complement strand
TCTCCAGTGATGACACACACACAAAAGGCGCCTGGCAGACTGGGGTCATCATAGGACATCCACTGAGGGGTCCCAGACTGTGAGAGGGCACAGGCCGGGCTGAGGGACTCCCTCCATCCCGAGTGCACAAATTTTTGTGCACCGGGCCCCTAGTCAATTATATTTGAGTTTGAGCTGAAGACTTATTTAATGATTGTTTCCTTTGAATACTTTTCCTTTTTCTGCTTTATTTTTGATCTTTGTCTTTGACACTCTTCTGGGCTCTCTATATATTTTTCAAAGGAAACATTAAAAGCTAATGGTTTTAACTAATGGTGCTAAGAAAACTAGATAAACATATGGGGGGAAATGTCTTTATCTTATGCAATATACAAAAATTCAAGACTGGCCATTTACCTAGATGCAAAAGCTTTTTGGAAAAAAAAAAAGAAAAAGAAAGTATTTTTAAGACCCTGGGGTGGAAAAATATTTCTTAGAGAGGTCACAAAATAACACTAAAAAACAAAAAGAGTTGATAGACTAAACTTTCAAAATTAAAAGTTTCTGCTCATGAAAAGATACAGGCTGTAGGAAATGTTATTTTATATAGATATGAATGATTGCATGCCAAATGACAAAGAATTTGTGTCCAGAACATATAACGAACTCCTACAAATCAATAATAAAATAATTTTTAAATGGACAAAAACTTTAAACTTCCTAAAAGAATATATACAAAAATGATGTGCACACAAAAAAGATACTCATCTTTAATCTTCAGGAACATGTAAATTAACACCACACTGAAATAATATTCCATATTCTCTAGAATAACAAAAATTTAAAAGGCTAAAAATAACAAATATTGGTGAAAATACGAAATAACTACAATGCCTGAACATTAATGGTGAGAATGTAAAATGGTATAACTACTCTGGAAAACTGGCAGATTCTCACAAATTTTAAATTCACTACCTATGGCTCAACTCTATTCCCAGGTACTTATCCAAGCATATAAAACATATATTTAACCCAAAAGAGATATAAGAATGTTTGTAACAGTCTCATTCATAATGGCCAAGTCTGCATAGAACTCAAATAGCCATCAACAGAAGAATGGAAGACAAACTGTGGCATATTAATAAATGGCACACCACTCAGCAATGAAAAAGAACCGACAAAGACAACATGAATGAATCTCAAAAGCATAATGTGAGTGAAAGAAGCCAAACACCTAAATAGTACAAATGATATGATTGCGTTTATCTGAAATTCAAGTATAGGCAAAACTGATCTATGATGATAACAACAAAGGTCAGAATAGTGGTGGCCTGTGGTAGTCAAAGATTGACTAGAAGGGGCAGGCAAGAATGGACTTTCAGGGATGATATACATGATTTATATCTCATTGGTTATACTGGAGTATTGGTTATACAGGTATGTATATTTGTCACAACTAAAATTTTCTTACAATTGTACATTTCACTGTATGTAATAAAAAGCTAACAGGGAACTCTGTGAGTGGGGCTTTGTCAACTGGTGGGTTTCACCCATGTTCAGTATCAGTGGATCTACTTCTTGTCCTGAGAGGTCCAGGCCAGACTGCCAGTCTTTTAAGAGCCAAGTGGAAGAAGAAGGATTCACTGTGCAGACTATCACTTAATCCTCTTGTTTTCAGTAAGATATCCATCTTCCTCACTGGGCTCAGTGTTCCAAAGTCCACAATCTTGTATTAGACGATTTGGCTCAGTGAATAGAGCGTCGGCCCACAGACTGAAGGGTCCCAGGTTCAATCTCCTGTCCTGGTCCTTGCACGAGGCAACCAATTGATGCTTTACTCTCACATTGATGTTTCTTTCTCTCCCCCTCCCTCCCCACCACCCCGCCCCGCTCCCTTACACTCTTTCTAAAATCAATGCAAAGTCCACAATCTCAAATTCAACTTCTCAAACAATTACACCTTTAGTTTTCTATGTGTGTTAAGCCAGCGATTTGGAGAGCAAATCATTTCTTAAATAGACCTTTAATCAATCCTATTCAATCCTACCTCCACTCTCATATTGAGGGCCCTTCAAAAAACTCTGGAAGATTTTTTTAAGATTCTGTACAAATAAGACCTGTTCCTGGTCTTCCCTCATTTCCCACAAAGGTTTCAGTTCTCTGGTCTGCTAAATCAGTTACCACTTGTACATTTCTTTCCAGCTTCCAAAATTTCATTGGAATCTTCATCTCTACTATACTCTTTGTCTTCAGAGATGTCTTTTTAAAATTTTTTTCTTTCATTTTGGTCCCAAGCAGTAATAGTGGTAAGCACATATGTTTAATCTTCCAAGTTCAACCAGAATCCTCTTATTTATTTTATTAAAGTGAAACTGCTAGGTGAAGGGACATGCCATTTCAAAAGCATAAACTAATCTGTACTCCTACTATCAAGGATAGACAATGGTATTTTATTCTTGCCAACTTGATAAATGATCATATGAAATGTAAGTTATTTGGCAAAATGTGATTAAATACTTTTTCATATATTGAGATTACTTTTCATACTTATACTGGAATGGCCATTCTTATTTCTTCTTTAGTGAAATACCTGTATATTTTCTTTGCACAAATGTTCTACTGGCCATCTTGCTGTCTTCTGTACTCCCTACACTTCAATTAAAAAAAACAAAAACACTATGTTTGCTATTTTTGTCCAATTATTCTTTCAGATGTATTTCACCATTTAAATTTTTATAATATTAATTTGAAGTTGATGTATTTCAGAAATGAAATTTTATTCAAGTATTTTTCCTTTCCAAAGTAGAGATTTATAGTTTTTCATATAGACCAACACCTTCTTACTTTGGGTTGTTGTCATATGAGATTAATATAGTTATATATTTGCTTATATATATGACTTTTGATTAAAAATCTGTATGCAATTACTATCATCTTTAAAATTAAAAAGAATTTTTTTTTCGCCCTAACTGGTACGACTCAGTGGATAGAGCATTAGCCTACAGACTGAAGGGTCCTGGGTTTGATTTAGGTACAGGGCACATGTCCAGGTTGTGGCCTCCATCCCCAGTAGGAGGTGTGCAGGAGGGAGCTGATCAATGATTCTATCTCATCACTGATGTTTCTATCTCTCTCTCCCTCTCCCTTCTCTCTGAAATAAAAAAAATTTTTCTACTGTATCTGAATATACTAGAATTACATGAACTATTCCAGCCAAGGATATAAAATCTTTTTAATATTTCTTAGCTGTACCCCTTTCCATTCCCCAAACACAGACCTAACCTGAGCTGTTGAGTTAGCCTCCGTTCCTCCACTTAATTTCCTTTCAGTTCAAGCTAAACATTAATAGAACCACTTTCTTAAATTAGTTTAATTAAAACCTCCTTTCTTTCATACCTAAAAAAGCTCCTAAATGATTAATTAAAACACCTAATCTCAGATTCTGTGGGCTTTTATCAAAGGGCATTTGCTTAACCAACTTGTTCTAATATTTCCAATCGAGCAGTTCTCCTTGCCCCACCCCACTAATATCTTGCTCTTTTTAACCCAGCTTCACCTAGCTCTACTCACTCACCTTACATTTCCTCTTTTTTTAATCACTAAACATGTATTCATCTCTGCACAGCTGAAATGAACTGGATTAGAAAGTTTTTTTAATTTTGTATTTTTTATTTTGAAAGTAACCTCAAATAACCTCCTTATTACTTCATCATGACACAACCCTCTCAATTTGTCCCTAGGACTTTAGGAACCTGGGAACTAGAAACTGCTTTTAAGGCTAGCTCATTGTCTTTTTTTTTTAAGTGCATGAGAACATTCAGAGGTTTGTAGTGTGGTAGTAGATCTATTGGTTTCTCAAAGCAGATAATAACTGAGAGTTTAGATGACAGTTTGTACTCTTACCTCTATTGCTCGAATTACTTTAGAAAGTTCTTTAATAAGATGTCCAGGTCTAACATTGTCTGGAATTTCAAAGGCATGTTCAGATACAAGCTGTATTTGGATTAACAAAGACAAAACAACCAAAGTTACTTATACTTTAATAAGTGAAAAACTTATTAAGCCAATTTTGGGGTTCTCCAGATTTTATAGACACAGCTTAATACTAATAAGCCAAGACTCAGAGTTCATGTGGTTGGTGTGATACCTCCTAAGGAGATCTTTATTAACTTATAAAATCCTCTTAGATTGAGATAAAGATGGACTGGTCTCATAGTGAATTTTGCTTTATATTGAGTGGTAACCTTGTACTCTAGACCTCAAAAGACTACTACAATTAGTAAAGTAACTAATTAAAATTAACAATTAACTCATATTACATACGGATTTGTAAGGGGCAACACAGGCACTGAGATAATCCTAGTCCACTGGCACAAGAAACATGCAATGGAAGCGTAAGGGAAGGACATACCAACTCCAAAAGGAGATGTGGGACGACCTCTTAGAGAAGGAATTCAAATGCAAACTAGAACACATTTTAGTGAAAATGGAAAGCTCCAGCTTGAACCCTGCCCTCCTTTCTTTCATTTTTTTCTAAATCTAGCAGAGGGATAAGAGCATCACCTTTGCAACTGCAGGGACCTAGATTTAAATCCTAGCTCTGCCGGGTCTCTTGGGCAAGTTACTTAAATTCCTTGAACCTCAGCTTCCCCACATGTAAATGGGGATTATAACAGCACCCAGACTTCATATAGTTGCTTTGAAGATTAAATTAGTTTATGGATATGAGAACTAAGCACAGTGGTTGGCACACTATGAGAGCTCAGTTACTTACTATTAGTCTACATTGACATGTTCATTTCTTAGTCAGTACCTTAAGTATACTTGAATTACTTTCCTTTCCAACTTTAAGAAATACTGAGGTACTTAATTCTCACAGAAACATAAAACATTCGTATTGCTGTATGTAAAATGAAGGTTGTATTTAAAGCATGGTTCTAGTCCTTCTACTGTAGCTACTCCTACCACAGAGCTTGAGGACTCCACTTTCCTGAATTTACCATATAAAAAATAACAATTATTTCACCAAAGAAAACTACTTACTTCTTTTTTCATCCACAATTTTAAAGCAGTATGCAGTGCTTTCACGCCCTGTACTAGGTAAGTCTGAGGCTGGAAACCATCTTCTCTCAGTTCTGTGGGGATGGAAGTGGCAGGGAAAGGAGTTAAATGTTCCAAAGATAAATGAATCAACTTTACATTTTGAGTAACCACCAAATATCAAACTGCGTAACATCCAAATTAATAGAAAGGGAAAAGGTTAATAAACAACTGATTGAAAAAGCAAAAAAACCTTAAACAAACAAAACAGAATTACATTAAGTCATTGTACTAAATGTTCAAGTTAAAAGAAAGCTCACAAACATAATGCTGAGTAAAAAATAGGTCACAAAAAATGTCAGTATTAAGCTATTCATAAATGTCTAGAAATTAAACTATTTCAGTTTATGACATAGGTGATAAAGCAGAAAAAAAGAATTATCACAATGGTCAGGATAATAGGTTCTCTCTTGAAGGGAAGGCAGGGTGCAATGGGAAAAATAAGGACCATGACTAGGGTACTGGCCAGGCTGTTTCTGCTCACCCTGAGTGACAGGCTTACAATTCTTTAAACTGTACGAGAGTGTATGTGTAAGCAATGTGTGATCCACACACTTCACTATGGGCAGAAATAATTCACTATTGCAAATTGACACCCACACCCACAAACCCAGTCTCTTCTGGATTTTTAAACCAAATTGATTATCTAAAATTCATATAAAATGCATTAGATGTGGTCTACAACTCAGGCAAGTTGAAGCAAAAGTGAAAGATTTCTACTTCTGCCCTGTGGCTAATTTACTTACATAAAACCCAAACTGGTCACTGTTTTATTATTACTGACACTAAATTTAGTTAAGAGTTTCCCAACTCTCCTGCATTTAACCTATCACATAAGCCTATACCAGTCTACGAGCTGGCAAATAACAGGCTGCAATGCAAAGTGACAAGGTCAGGGATGAAAGGACAATATAAGATGGGGTAACAAGACCACCATTCCTGACTCCAGGATGAGTGTGTAGATGTGGCACTGATATAAGGGTCCTTTGCTCTAACCTCAGTGGGGCTGAAGATACACTAGTAATGCCAGACATCCTGTACTGGACTGGCAGATGAAATGAAAACACTTTAAAACCTGACCTGCTGCAAATATCCTTTTATAGTAATCTTTTTTTTTTTATTCTAATGTATAGGATTATGCTTTTTAATCAGACCTCAATAGTTCTGAACTCTCAATGGATGAAAATAAAGGCTAACCCATTCTCAGACTAAACAATCTGCTGCTTATGACTGCAGGAACAGCAAGATTTTGTCTTTCAGATAAAGTCTTAATTTGATTGGTAAACCCCTCTTAGATATTAGGGGAAAAGTATCACCTACGGGCATGTGTGTGTGCATGTGCATGCTGTTGAGAAAAGAAACGATGATGAAAGTACTCTGAAATTTCCTGAGTTCTGAATTGCCAATCTCTAATCTGGAGGGTTCAGTTATTGAGTTTTATTTCCAGAAAACAAGAACATCTATAAGTGTTTATGTATATACTAGGGGCCCGGTGCACAAAAATTGTGCACTTGGGAGGTCCCTCAGCCCGACCTGTGCCCTCCTGCAGTCTGGGACCCCTCTGGGGATGTCCACCTGCTGACGTGCCTAGTCAGCCTGGGTGAGGGGCTGATGGCTGTTTGCAGGCTGGCCAAGCCCCCCAGTGTGGACACTCACTCCATTGGGTGTGGCCAGCATGGGTGATGGACTGAGGGCTGTTTTCAGGGTTTCAGGCTGCCCACAGCTCTCACTGACCCAATGTCCCAGCAAGGCTGGCTGGAAGCAGGTTTCTGGGGTTTATTTATCTTCTATAATTGATACACTATTTTTTTAAGCTGAGGCCTAGGCAGGTAACGAACCCTCCTGTTTGCTTCAGCTTGTGGCTTCTATAATTGAAAGAATGTTGCCTTAGTAGTCGCAGCCAGGACTGCTGTTTGGTTCAACTCCGAGGCTTCTATAATTGAGACAATGTTGCAAATATGCTGTTGCATGAAGCCGGAAGAAGTCCAGGTAGCCGGCAAACAGTTTTACTCCTGCTGAAACGGAAGCTGCCTGTTTACTCTAGCAGCTCTGTGACTGCCAGCCTCCATCTTGGCTGGGTTAATTTGCATACAGCTGCTCTGATTGGCTGGTGGGCGTGGCTTAGGCGTCCCCCCACCAAAAAAGTCAATTTCAATATTACGCTTTTATTAGATTAGATATCTAAGGTTCTACTTGGATAGGAGACTGTGAATTTTAATGTCTGGAATTTTACTAGAAATTATAGATGGCAATTGTGCAGTCCATTGTGACATTCCTGCAGCCACTGAAAACACTTGACAAGTCTGAGATTCAGGATAAGGAGTTGTTTCTGGAGCAGAGACTGATCTGGTGCAGAGAGCACCTGTTCTTCCTCATCCATGGGCTCCTACCTTAGCACAGAAATTTGCACCACCAACATCTTCCTGTATGCTGTGCTGCAGGTGTGGGATGGGGTTATTATTCATTCCTCCTAAAGATAGTGAGCCCTTTCATTGAGCAAAGAAACCATATATAAGTTTTATCATTTGTCTAGCTGGTGTGGCTCAGTGGTTGAGCATTGACCTATGAACCATGAGGTGATGGTTCCCATTCAGGGCACATACCCAGGTTGCATGCTCAATCTCCAGTGTGGGGCGTGCGGGAGGCAGCCAATCAATTATTCTCTCTCATCACTGATGTTTCTATCTCCTTCACTCTTCCTCTCTGCAATCAATAATTTTTTTAAATTTTATCATTTAATTCTGTGCATGCTACCCTGGGAAGTAAGTTCCGGTTGTTTCTTTCCATTTCACCTTTTCTTCTCATGTAACTTTTAAATGGAAAAAGAAACATGTGTAGAATAGACTTTACTGTTTAACCTGCTTATATCTGTTTCTTCTGGAAGTTAAGTATAATAGTGGCACTATTTGCAAATGGACTGGACAAGTTAGACAACACAAAAACAGATGAACTGTATTCTCAAGGGCACAACTGAATGAAAAGGGAAAAAAAGGATAAAAAAAACGTGATATGCAATTTCCAATTTGACTGCTCAAAGATTTTTAAATAAAAAGATAAAACACCAAATCTGAAATTCCACATAAAAACAGTAGCTTTCAAGTTTAAATAAAGGGATAACTAACAACCTCTCCTTCCCCCAAGAAAATCCCAAACATTTTTCTTCCACTAGACTCAGCCTGACATATAGTTGGTTTGTACTAATAGGTGCCTTATACTGGCCAGCATAGTGGGCATAAAATGGTAATGGCACAGGCACTACCTCATTCTCTCAAGACATGAAAATTATGCCCTGGAGTTTTAAAAGCAAATATTTGGGGATATATCTATACCTATCTATATCTATCTATACCATCTATATCTATATGCGTAAGCAACTGTTCAACGGATAGCTATGATGCACAATGACCACCAGGGTGAAGATGCTCAACACACAGGCATGGAAACATGGAACAGACTGATGAATCTCAGAGGAAAGGGCAGGAAGAGATTAACCAAAGATCTTATATGTATACTAGAGGCCTGGTGCACATATTCATGCACTGGTGGGATCCCTCAGCCTGGCCTGCAGGGATCGGGCCAAAACCAGCAGTCTCACATTCCCCCAAGGGGTCCTGGATTGCAAGAGGGTGCAGGCCAGGTTGAGGGACCCCACCAGTGCACGAATCTATGCACTGGGCCTCTAGTATTACATAACTAGAGGCCCGGTGCACAAAAATTTGTGCACTTGGGGGCGGGGGGAGGTAGTCCCTCTGCCTGGCCTATGCCCTCTCCAGTCTAGGACCTCTTGGGGGATGTCCACCTGCTGGCATGCCTGGCCAGCCTGGGTGAGGGGCTGATGGCTGTTTGCAGGCTTGCCAAGCCCCCCAGTGGGAACCCTCACCCCATGGTGGTGTGGCCAGTCTGAGTGAGGGGTTGAGGGCCGTTTTCAGGCTGCTCACAGTCCCTTAAGGGTTCCGGTCCCTACTGGGGTGCCTGGCTGGAAGCAGATAACTGGGATTTATTTAACTTTTATAATTGAAATTTTGTTGCCTCGGTCCCCTGCCCAAAGCCTGGGTTGACCCTGGCAATCCAAGGTCCCAGGTGGCAGGTATCTGGAGTTTGTTTATCTTCTATAATTGAAACTTCGTAGCCTTGAGTAGAGCTCAGGACCCACAGGTCTCTGGTTTCCTCCATTTCCCAGGGCAACTCCACTCTGTGGCTGCCACCATCTTAGTTAATTTGCATATTGGCTCCTGATTGGTTGGTGGGCGTGGCTTGTGGGTGTAACGGAGTGAGGGTTAATTTGCATATTACTCTTTTATTAGATTAGATAGTCTTGGTTTAAACTGCATTCTTGCAGGTGAGACACTTTTAGATGCCTGACAGTATGTACAGGCCACTAGAGCCAGGTGAAATGAATATTCTCAACATTACCTGTTCTGATGCAAGTCTTCATATATCTGCTTTTTAAGATTGCAGCGGTCGCCAAATGGTGTTCTGTGGACCACTGGTGGTCCGTGAGGTCCAAAAGGTTGGCGACCATTGGACTAGATACTCTAATTTGTTATAAAGGTTCTTGGCCAGGGGGACTCATGCATTTTAAAAAATAACATAGAAGCAACAGCAACACTATACTAAAAAAGGGTCGCTATCACTGGCTTTTAGTGAATTTACAAACAGCATGTATCATATCTCACTGCAAGATGGACAGATTATTAATTACCTTTCAGGGTTTCCAGCAAGTTTTTGGCTACAAACCAACATATGGCTTCAAAGAAAGGGAATTTGAAGAGATCTGGTGTTTTTAGCCTTTTTTCCATCTCGTAACACCTGAATAAACACAATTTAAGAAATTTAATATTTATATTATCATTTCAAAGTTAAATGAAGGCAACCAACTTAAGGAAAATAAAATAAGCAGGTTCTATCATGTAAGACCAATCAAGTACTGTATATTACATAATACAACATTTGGATAAGCCTGAATTATGACCTTATCCAGGTCAGACCTTAACAAATTTGACAGTATACTGAAGAATTGCATTGGTCTTCAAAAAGATCAGACCTTAGGATTCTTATCCTAGTCTCAACAGAAGGAATTTCACAAGGGTTCCACTATACTAAATAAGACAGTATGTTTACAAGTCAACTCCATGTATTGAACCCACTCAGGTTTTCTTTAGTTTCTACCAAGCACTCAAGCTCAAGGTCACACTTGGTGCTGGTCAAGGGGAGGAGACAGGAACCACAGCTTGCCACAGTGCTCGTCTTCTGTGGGAGTCCTTACAGCCATCCATACAGCCAGGAGCCACCTTTCCTTTGGGGACAGCTCAGGTATTCAGAAAAAAGATTCACAGCTGGCAGTGTGGGAGCTGTCCTGACATAAAGCTTCATGCCTGGTAAGGGCCAGTACTTCATGTAATAACTCCACAGACACATAACATTCAGAGTCCCCATGGGCAAGCCAAGCTACAAGATCGCCACACTCAGGAAAGCCCAAACACATGGTTCCTACTGGGTACTCTGGTTCTCCCAGTCCTGATGTGGTTTAGCAATCAGGAGTCATTTCACTGTAAGCAGTGCTGCCTAGTAACATTTTCCTCTCATCAGGCTGCCAGGGGCACAGAGTTAGCTGAAGGTCAACTTTTCCCACAGAAAGGGAAAGGGCTGTTAATCCTTTCCCCATGTAAAATTACAGGTGTTCTGACAGCCATCTGAACTTAGGGTTGCTTTCCCCCAGCACCATAGTTACACCCAAGATTGACTGGATTTAGTTTATCTCCCTCATTGTAAAAACAGCCAAGGAGAACCCATACATTTTTATATAATTTTGAAAGTTGGGGAGATATTTAGTCTCAAATTGAATAAATAATTTTTTATAATATATTTCATTGATTTTTTACAGAGAAGAAGAGAGAGGGATAGAGAGTTAGAAACACTGATGAGAGAGAAGCCTCCTGCACACCTCCTACTGGGGATGTGCCTGCAACCAAGGTACATGCCCTTGACCAGAATCGAACCTGGGACCCTTCAGTCCTCAGGCTGACACTCTATCCACTAAGCCAAACCGGTTAGGGCAAATAAATAATTTTTTAATTTTATATTTAAAATGCATCAACTATCCGCCTGACAAAATTTTTTAAGACAATATTTTTGTTAAAAGTTCCTATTCTTGTCCTAGCCGATTTGGCTCAGTGGGTAGAGTGTCGGACTGCTGACTGAAGGGTCCCAGGTTCGATTCCAATTAAAGGCACATGCTCAGACTGTGGACTCGATTAATGATTCTCCCTCATCATTGATCGTTTCTCTCTCTCTCCCCGTCTCCATTCCACTCTAAAATCAATAAAAAAATATATTTTTTAAAAAGGTTCCTGTTCTTAATTTCTCATTTCAATTATGGTAAAATATGTTGTTGAATTTAGTTTTTGAAACAACGTCCTGTTTAAAAGAAAGGACAAAAGATCCTTTAAATACTGATGACACAAACCTGAGCTGCATGCCAATGTTAAGGTTGTGCAGAAAGTTTCCCCCAAAAGCCATACAATCCTGAGAAGTGAGCACAGCATGAATCCACCCTGAAATGGTTAAAAGTATATTAATCAGTGACTTCTCAATATTTAAAGCAAAATGTGATATCTACCTGTGAGATTAAAAAAACTCAAAATATCAACATCAATTTACTTCATACTCCAGTGCTAGAAAAGTTAATGTCTATAAAAGTTATAGATTCATTCATTCATTCATTCATTCATTCATTCATTCATATATTTAGTGAACGCTTATTATATACCAGCTCTGTGCTGAGTTTCAGTAAACAAATGCACTGATCCAATTAGATAAAAAATGGTACAAAATAGGTAAAGGCTTTTGTGGTTGTTGCTGTTTTAGTTTAAAGGAAAAACAATCCAACTTAATATTAAAGATTTTACTGTGAGACAAGTCAAATCTGGTTAGAAGGACACCAGCACATTTCCATTAAGTGACCACCGAGAGTGGCTAAGCACTTCAATTCCCTCGTATCTGAAATGAGTACTGGGGGACTAAGCAGAGGATCAGTGGAACTCAACCAAATACCTGCCTCTAAGAAGGAAAAGGTAGATTACCCACATTTCATTATGGAGGGTTTTGGCCCATAAATATAAATGTTGGCAATCCAGACAATGTCTTATTTTCCTATAAAAATATTTCCAAAAAGAGAAACATTTCTGAGATGATGTCTAGCTTTTGAAAGAAATGTCCATACACTAAACATAGACTTCATGTAAATATAAATCAGTGGTTCTCGACCTGTGGGTTGCGACCCCTTTAGGGGTCAAACAACTCTTTCACAGGAGTCACCTAAATACATCCTGCAAATCAGATATTTACATTATGATTTGTAACAGCAAACTTAGTTATAAAGTACCAATGAAAATAATGTTATGGTTGGGGGGGTCACAACATGAGGAACTATATTAAAGGGTCGCGGCATTAGGAAGGTTGGGAATCACTGGTATAAGTAAATATATACATTTGCGTGTAAAAATTAACTGTTAAAATAGGTCTCATTTTATTTTACATTTTTCATCTTTTAATCACTCACTGTGCTGTGACACAGTATCAAAAACTCCTTGAAGATTCACTTTCAAGTGGTGCCCTTTTGTGTACTCAAAGGCACAAAGCTTTGCGCTTGACCCTGAAATCATAAATTAGAAGTCTGTCAGCTACAAACCCTATAGCTCAGTGGTTCTCATAAAGGCCACACTGCCTGTAGAGGGCATTTGGAAAAGTACGGGGGCTTGTTCTGATTGTCATAATGATTCGGAGGCACCCCTGTCCATTTGTGAGTGGGAGCCAGGGGTGCAAAATGCAGAACAGTTCCACACAGTAAGAAATTGCCCTACATTACTCAGGACATACAAATTTCTGCTGGGCATTCATTTAGTAAAAAATCTGCCATGAATTATCTGAGCCTCAAAACTTCAACTCCATATACATATACATATACATATGAAAACCCAGCGAGCGTAACGCCAGAATGACTGAATGACCGGTTGCTATGATGCCTACTGCAACCTGAAAACCGGCCTGAACAGGGGGATGAGGCCAGCCAGCCAACCTCCTGTGGCACCCCCACCCCAGCCAGTCCCACCTCTGATCAGCCTCTCCCACCCCGATTGAGGGTAGGCTGGCCAACCAACTCCCCCAAGCCCTTCCCTCAGAGCCAGCCCCGTCCCAACACCCTGATTGGCCTACAGCCCCTCCCCCTGGCTGGCCCCAACCCAATCGGTCCCCCAACCCTGATCAGGAGCAGGGATAGCCAGTCAACTGCCTGTGGCCACTCCCCTAAGCCAGCCTGCCCCCGATGGGCCCCTCCCCCCAGTCAGCTCCATCCCCAATCGGCCCCCCCACTTCAATCAGGGGCAGGGCTGGCAGGCCAACCACTCATGGCCCCTCCCCCAGGCAGCTGATCCTTGATCGGCCACTCCCCACCCCATTCAGGGTGGGGGCCAGCTGGCCCACTGCCCACAGCCAGCCCGGCCCCCAATCAGCCCCTCCACACCAATCTGAGGCAGGACCCGCCAGCCAATCACCCTCGGCCCCTCCCCCCAGCTTATCTCCTCCTCCTGATGGGCCTGGCCCTGATCCACACCAATTGGGGCTGAGCCGGCCAGACCCCACACTGTGCATGAATTTGTGCACTAGGCCTCTAGTATGTGTGTGTGTGTGTGTGTGTACATATAAAACCCTAATATGCAAATCGACTGAACAGCAGAACTGAACAACTGGTTGCTATGACATGTGCAGACCACTAGGGGGCATGCACGGACCATGGCAGGCATCGATAGCAGGCAGCAGAGCGCAGAACATGGCGGGCATTGGCCACGGTGGGATGGTGGAGCAGATGAGTGGGGATGCCAGACCAAGGCAGGGCACCGGTCGTTGTCATCGTTGTCATCGGGGTGAGCCTCTGGTGGTTACTAAAAATTCTTTGCTCCTGCGCGCCACTGTCCCATCCAGTGCTCACACCTGCTGCCGGTGCTGAAGCCATTGCTCACACCCGCTGCCAGCACTCAGTGCTAGCCCCAATCGCTCAGCACCATCAGCAGGTACGAGCAGTGGCTGCCAGCCCCAATCACCCCTCAGGGCTTCTCCATCTCCCCCTGCTCCTGAGGGGTGATTGGGTATGGGGTGATAGGAGCGGGGCTAGCAGCAGAGAGGGGACTGGGGGCCATAGCAGGAGAGGCTGGGCAGGGGGCATGGAGGGTGGGCCGAAACCTGCCCCTGTGCCCACCAGCCTCGTGGCCCACAGTTCTTTTCAAGGCGCATGAATTTGTGCACTGGGACCCTAGCGTGTGTGTGTGTACATATGTGTGTATGTGTGTGTGTGATATATATACATACACACACACATACACACACACATATTATATAACAAGGTAAATTTTTCATGGCTTTGGCATAATTTTCCAGAAATACAATTACTCTGTAATTTGAAGGAAATTGTACTTTAGTGTGTTTGGAAGTTTATCAGTTGACAACTACCTTGAGGAAAGTGCAATGCCTACAGCAGTGGTTCTCTAAGTTTCAGACCAGCAGCATCACCAAAGTTATAGAAATTGAGTTGCCAATCATATACCTGCACTGGTTGTGCTGGCTTATGCATCTATTTCTTTTTGCCTTTTAAGGCTGCCATGTCAGGGCAGGCACATTTTGAAATAGTACTTTATTATAAGCTGCTTTTTAATCTGTTCTTTATATTAAAGTCATTACATCAATTTTTAATTACTGGTGTAGGAGGTTATAGCATTGATAAATTTGAATTCAAGATTTTGAAGAGGGCACAACTAAATATCTGTTATGAAAGGGAGCACTGGGAAGAAAACTGAAGGGAGGAGCTTAGCCTATTCAAATGAAAATGCTCATACTTATCTAGCTTCATAAATTCTGATAGTTTCAGGCATTTACTAATTCATTTATTTGATACAAATTTATTTATTGTAATATACACTGGAAGCAAAGCAAGAAATCAGGGCCTTTGGTAACAAATCCCTGTGAACTCTATAGCCTTTAAGGTTACTCACGTCAGAATAACACAATTCTAAAACCCCTGGCCTAGAGAGTTCTGCATCCCATCACATCTCAAAATGACACGCTTGATAATGATACCTGAGCTGCAGCTAAAGCTGGTACTCAATTCCTTCCTCAGGTCCCTCAAAACATACTCCAAACTGTCCCAGGAAAAAGCCCAGACTCACTGTGACTCAGCCTTTCATAGCAGTGTAGAGCTGACCAGTTAAAGTTAAAGGGAACTTCATCAAATTTTTAAAATTTTGTGCAAAGGACATTATCAAGAAAGTAAAAAGACAACCCACAGAATAGGAGAAAATATCTGCAAATTATATGTCTGATGAGAGTATAGTATACAGAATACAGTATATAAAGAATGCTTACAACTCAACAATAAAAAGACAACCCAACTTAAAAATGGGCAAAAAATTTCAATAAACGTTTTTCCAAATAAATATTCAAATGGCCAATAAGAAAAATGTTCAGCATCATTACTCATAAAGGAAATGCAAATAAAAATCACAGTGAGATACCACTACTTCATACCCACTAAAATGGCAAAAAACAAAAAAGATAATTACAGTGTTAGTGAGGATATGGAGAAATGGAAAACACTGTACATTGCTGGTGGGAGTGAAAATGGTGTAGCCATTTGGAAAACAGTTTGGCAGGTCCTCAAAAAGTTAAACATTATTCAACCATATGGCCAAGTAATTCCATACTAGGTATATAACCAAGGGAAATGAAATACCTCACACGAAAACTTTTACACAGATGTTCAAAAGCAGCACAATGTGTAAGAGCCAAAAGGTGGAAACAACCCACATGTCTATCAACTAATGAATGAATAAATGAAACATGGTGTGTCTGTACAATGGAATATTAATGAGCCATAAAAAGTAGTGAAGTACTACTGCCCAGCTGGCATGGCTCAGTGACTGACCCATGAACCAGGAGGTCACAGATCAATTCTCAGTCAGGGTGCATGCCTGGGTTGTGGGTTGATCCCCAGTGGGGAGCATGCAGGAGGCAGCCAATCAATGATTCTCTCTCATCACTGATGCTTGTATTTCCCTCTCCCTCTCCTTTTCTTTCTGAAATCAGTAAATACATATTTTCTTAAAGTAATGAAGTATTCATATGTGCTGCAATAAGGATGAACCTAGTAAACACTATGCTAATTAAGAAGCTAGATACAGCCCTGGTTGGTTTGGCTCAGTGGATAGAGCATTGTCCTGCAGACTGAAGGGTCCTGGATTCGATTCTAGTCAGGGGCACATGCCCAGGTTGTGGGCTCAATCCCGGTGTGGGGCGTGCAGGAAGCCGCTGATCGATGATTCACTGATGTTTGTTGCTCTCTCCCTCTCCCTTGCTCTCTGAACTCAAAAAAAAAAATATTTTTTAAAAAAGAAGCTAGGTACAAAAGGCCACATATTCTACATATGTACACGATATGTCCAGACCAAGCAAATCCAGAGACTGAAAGTACCCTAGTGGTTGCCAGGGGCTCAAAGATGGGGGAATGGAGATGCGACTATTAACTGATACGGGGCTTCCTTTTGAGGTGATGAAATTAAAATTAGGTGGTAGTAAGGTTGCACAACCTTATTAATCTAATAAAAACCACTCACTTGATTGCTTCTCAGTCTTTTGGCTAAAATCAAGTATAAAAACCACTGACTTGTACACTTTAAAGGATGAATATTACAGTCTGTACACTTTATCTGAACAAATATCAAAATGATGGAAAATGACATAAAACACTACAAAGTTGTGCAAAGCTACTTTCCAAACAGTTCAAGCAGAGTTTCTCATGGAAAGCTGACTTTGTATGTCTGAGTATCCGCAATGGACAGCAGGGATGGAACTGAAACCTTACCTGTAGGGACAAATAAGGTGTGTCCCTGCTTGACCACACATTTGTAGCACTTATCCACCTTATCTCCAAAGAACACCTCACTCTGGGTCACAGATGAACTCCAAGACTCATAGAGTCCCAAATTTTCATCTGTTGGCTTTATCAAATAAAAAATCTTCTCACCCTAAAAGGAAGTATCACACAGTTATTAAAAAGAAAAAGGCATTCTTAGGATGGCCTACCTTGATGCAATTTCCCAATACAATGACCTAAATTAAATGAGCTAATTATTAGATTTTTTAGGTTCAAAAAGACATACTTCACATACCTGATCAATAGCTATTGCCCTTAACAAGAATCTTCACAAGAGCTAAAACTCCCCCTTCTGAATATGACAAGGACTCAGTAAAGTAGCGTTGGAGAAATAGTTATGAGAAGAAGGTAAAGAAAAAAAAAATCACAAACATCCTATTGATCTCATTTTCAAGATATAGAAGTAAATACATGTTAATAGACCCCAGGTTACAGATCATTTCTAAAATTGTGCCCTTTATCCTAAGATCTATAATATAATGATTATTTTTAAAGACCTGCAAATTAACTTTGTTTAATGAACTAACCCTTGGCTTTCTCATGAAGGAGAAAGAGGAACTCAAGGACATAGCATCATATACTACAGTACAGAGCATTGCTGATGCACAGGCATTTAATATAGAGAAAAATTTGGTTCTACATCAGCACTGCCCAACAGAATGTCATATGATGATGGAAATGTTTTATATCTGTGCTGTCCAATAGTCATAAGCCACATGTGGCTACTGTGATAAGTCAGGAAAGCCATAAAATACTAATTCGTAAAATACTAATTTAAAATTCAGTTCCTCATTTGCACTAAAATTCAATTCAAGTGAGGAGCTGAATTTTCAATTATATTTAATTTTAATTATTTAAAATTTAGCCACATGTGGCTAGTAGCTACTGTGAATAGTATAGTACCAAATAAAACAAGGTGAATATAAGCTGCCAAGAAGAATTAGTATTTCATGGACCTTCCTGACTTATCCAACTAGCTGTCTAAGCCTAATTTTAAGGTCAGAAGCAATTATTATTACTGTAATTTTGTTCCTTCTCAGGTATCGATACAGGGATTAGGTGATAATTGATGAAGAGACAAAAGGCTACAAGAGACCAACTTATAAGATAATGGCCCAAAAAAGGAAATCTAAATATAAATGAAGAACTCATAGCTCCTTTATTACTTGGGATTAAAAAAATCATAACATTTAAAGGTAAAATGACAGACCCTACTTAAAAAGTACAAATATTTCCCTCTTTAAAATGTCATTTTCAGCAAATAAATGTACCCCTGAAAAATAGGACTATATGTTTTTATCAATAAGAGAACAAAGAAATACCCCAATCTTACCCAGAGGACATGGTACCAAACTGAAGTCCCACCGAAGTCAATGTGGAAGTCTGTGTAGCTGTCCTGAACTCCCATTAAGCAGTATTTCTGAACAAATGGCTTGGGAAAGACGGAATCATCTGGCCAATAATTTTCCACCCAGGAAAGTTTTCTGGCTATGTCAGGGACCTCCACCAATTCAGACATCCTTTAAAAAACAAACACACATAAACACACACACACATATCACGCAAATTAAAACTTCTTAAAATAGCATCTCCCATCTCAACCCAAACCAAGAAATTAACTGGAAATCAAGGTTAACAATAATACTTCAAGTTTAAATCCACTGTATTTCTAAACATTCTCTGAGGATGCCAAAGAAAAATTTACAACGCTACTATCAATGGAGCACTTAAGTCACAATTATGCTTCTTACTAAATAAACTCAGCATTTAACTACATTTAGCTAACACTCAGAAGGCTAACCCAAAATGTCCAGAACTACTCACTTTGTATCTGAAAATTCAAGGCTGATCACATTTAACACTTTTGGTCTGTTAGGATTCATGAAGTATTTAACATAATTGTGAAGTGTCATTTTGCTGTCTGCCTGCCTTGCCACATCAATGACATCTATCACTTTGTCACCACCTGCAAAGAAAAATTATAGTCTTATTATTGGGCTTAAAAGTTACAACAGATGCCCTAAACAAAAACATATAGCTTAGACAAAATCTTCCTATATCCTTAATTTTTAAGTCCAACTGGAACTTTTGAAAAGAAGGATGGTTTTTGAAGGAAAGGAAGTAATTAAGACAGAGGTGCATAACTACTAGTAATACTGAGTGTAAAAACTTATATGATTACATATGCCAATGATTTTTTGTGTGCAGCTCATAATACAAAAATGCATTAGACTGGTCTATAGAAACTACCAGATGCTCTGAGTTTCATTTCTTCATGGATAAAATGAGGGGGACTGCCTTTTCCCTTTCACCTCTGTAACACCTAACATTCTAAGTCTACCATTTTGAAAAACTGATCAGTCATTGGGGGACAAGTTAACTAGGACAAACAATTTCTGCTTGCCTGGTAGTCTTCTCTTCTAATACTCTGCTTCAAGAAAATACTAGTAGTTATGAAGCAAATATCAGTCATATTAGTGTCTGTGGAATGAGTTCTCAATTGGGATAAATTTCACAAATTTCCTGTAAAATCATGAGGTGTTGCTTGCACACCACTGCATCACCACCCTAGGAAACATAATCAGTATTACTATGTCCTGCAGGACATTGTAAATAAAGCAATGCTTAACCAATCTGAAATATAAAACTAATAAATGCTGTTTTTTATTTTACTGTAATTTTATATATGTTAAATACCTAGTAGACTTTATTTTATACTTAAAAGGCAAGACAATTCTGTTAAATGAAGGGCTTTACAGTACTAAAAAGTTAACTATCAAATAGTTTGAACGTTTTTTTCCCTATACTTACATTACACTATATTTATTTTACAGTGCTAAATAGGCAAACAGATTTAGGTTAAACCTCAGCTTCAACCCCTAATTTATCAAATATTCAAAATCATCTGAAGTGAAGTCATACCATTTAATTGAATCTCCTCTCTGAAACAGCTATCACTGAGAACTGTCAAACTGAAGGTTCAATAAAAGGAGAAGTTCTCAGATACACAACGTACTACAGTGAATGTGCAGTTTTGAGTCAAGTTAAATTTGAGATCTAATCCTCAAATAACACCTATCTATTGCTGATGAGGAATGAAATCTATATGTAGTCATCTTTATCTATAAATACCATGATGAGAATAAACAAAATAACTAAAAATGTCAACAGATGAATGATTTTCCCCCTTGTTTCTTATGCCTTTCTGGTCTTCAAAGTAACAAATTAGGTCCAGACATCATTAAATGGCAGTATCACCAAGTCATAACTATACAAACAGGTTTGAAAATACCTCTTCTTGCACCTGAATGCTACAGAGGCCTAAATCCAATCCAGTTCCCCACTGTCTTTTTTCCAGTATCTGTATCTACCCTTTAGTAATAGTTTTTCCTAGAAAATACCAGAAAATTTTATGACAACAAAAAAAGCAGCAGGGTGAATCTCAGGAAATAAGAATAGGCAAAATGTTTCATTCTGTTTTTTTCACAATGGTAAACCTGCTGAGAGAAAAAAAGTTTTTCAACATCAATGATATTGAACTGCACCTTTCCTGATCCAGGAAACTGAACTAAATTAACCTCTTTTCATTTAATTTTTAATACTGTTAGGACAATATCATTTTTACTTTTACCATGTATTCACAAGTACTTAAAGCAATCAAGTTCGTACCTACATGACGTTCCACATCCATAACAGAAAATGTAGATTCAGGGAGCCTGAGTCCTAGGTCATCTAACTTGGGGACCATGATAGGGACCTCAAATCCATGTTTCTCCAGATATCTCTGTGTCAGCTGGCTGCCATGCATCTTCACAATGATCTCATCAGCACTAAGGAAAACGGAAGAGTAAAATGTCATCATTGTTAAGTTCAGTTTAAAAATAACTATGATAGCCCTGGCTGGTTTGGCTTGGTGGATGGAGCATTGGCCTGTGGACTGAGGGTTCCGGGTTCGATTCCGGTCAAGGGCATGTACCTTGGTTGTGGGCACATCCCCAGTGGGAGGTGTGCAGGAGGCAGCTGATCGATGTTTCTCTCTCATCGATGTTTCTAGCTCTCTATTCCTCTCCCTTTCTCTCTGTAAAAAATCAATAAAATATGTTAAAAAAAACAACAAAACCTGTGGTAATGAGTTAACTCATACACTATATTATTATCTAGATATCAGTGATTCTCAACCTGTTATACCCAATTCCTCTTTTTAGAACAAATGTTGTTTAAAGTAAAATTTATAATTACTTCAATCTACTCTAATAAAAGAGTAATATTGAAATTGACCATTTCTCCGGGATGCCTAAGCCATGCCCACCAGTCAATCAGAGCGGCTGTATGCATATTAACCCAGCCAAGATGGAGGCCAACCACCACGGAACTAGATCAAACAGGAGGCTTCCGTTGCACCAGGAGTAAACTGTCTGCCTAGGCTGGCTGGGCCTCTCTCTGCTCAAGGCAACATTGTTTCAATTATAAAAGTCACAGAGCTGAAGCAAACAAGCGGCTTCATTACCTGGCTAGGCCTCGGCTTAAAGCAACAGTGTTTCAATTGTAGAAAATAAATAAACCCCAGAAACCTGATTCTAGCCAGCCTCGCTGGGACGTTGGGTCAATGGGAGCTGTGGGCAGCCTGAAAGCCTGAAAACAGCCCTCAGACCCTCACCCAGGCTGGCCAGGTACCCCAGTAGGGACCCTAACCCTGAAGGGACTGTGGGCAGCCTGAAAACGGCCTCAGCCCCTCACCCAGGCTGGCCAGGCACCCCAGTAGGAACCCAAAACCTAAAGGGACTGTGGGCTGCCTGAATACAGCCCTGAGCCCATCACCCAGGCTTGCCACACCCCAATGGGGTGAGGGTCCACACTGGGGGGCTTGGCCAGCCTGCAAACAGCCCTCAGCCCCTCACCAGGCTGCCCAGGCACCCCAGTAGGGACCCAAAACCTGAAGGGACTGTGGGAAGCCTGAAAACAGCCCTCAGCCCGTCATCCAGGCTTGCCACACCCCAATGGGGTGAGAGTTTACACTGGGGGGCTTGGCCAGCCTGCAAACAGCCATTAGCCCCTCAACCAGGCTGGCCAGGCACAACAGCAGGTGGACATCCCCTGAGGGGTCCCAGACTGCGAGAGGGCACAGGCTGGGCTGAGGGACCTCCCCAGTGCACAAATTTTTGTGCACCGGGCCCCTAGTAGAAAAATAATCTCCAAAGTTAATTATTGAATTAACGAATGCCATAAGTAAAAAGCAGAAGTTTTAAATGCATATACATATTTAGGAAATGATAACAGATTTTAAATAAATGGGAAGATAAGGGATACAGGAATAATTGGTTAGCTATATAAAAAAAGAATTGTTCTATCTTACATCATATAATGAAAATTAAATTCAGAGGAGACATAAATATTGGATTAAAATATAGGTGAATATAAATATCGTTCTGGGAAAAGGAAGGACTTTCTAAGCACAGTTTCAAATGAAGCAACTGTAGGAAAGGTATGAAAGTTTTGACTAGACTAGAAAAAAATTCAGTATACAAGTCAAAACAAAAGGTGAGGGGGGCCCTGGTCAGCCTGGCCTTGACCTATGAACCTGGAGGTCATGGTTGGATTCTGTTGAGGGCAAATGAGGGGTGTGCACCTCCATCCTCAGTGGGTCGTGCAGGAGGCAGCCAATCAATGGTTCTCTCTCATCATTGATGTTTCTATCTCTGTTTCTCTCTCCTTTCCTCTCTGAAATCAGTAAAAAAATATATTATAAAAAAAAGGTGAGGGGAAAAATGAATTGGGAACAATATTTATAAATTAAAAATACTTGTAAAATATTTATTTTATACAAAAGGCTAATAGCCTAATGTTTGGAGAGCTCTTTTCTTTTCAAAAGAAAATAGAAGAAAAATGGATAATGAACAGAGGCAAACTGTATCAGGTAGGCAAACAAAATACCACAAACTGGATGGCTTAACAGAAATTTATTTTCTCATAGTTCTGGAGGTTAGAAGTCTAAGATGAGTTGTTGACATGTTTGGTGTCTTCTGAAGCCTCTCTTCTTGATTTTCAGAAAACTTCACTGTATCCTCACATGCCCTTTCCAATGTACACAAGCAATCCTGATGTTTCTTCCTCTTCTTACAAGACCACCAGTTCTCTTAGATCAGAGCTCCACCCTAATGACCTCATTTAACTTTAATTTCCTCTTAAAAGGCCCCTATCTCTAAATATAGACACATTGGGGGTCAGCATTTCAACATATGAATTTAGGAGAGAGGAGCGCAATTCCTAATACAAACCAATGAAGCAGAAATATTAATCCTCCTATATAATAAAGAAGTCATATGCAAATTGATCACATGCCCTCCCACAAGATGGCCGCCCCATGTGGTCACAAGATGGCCCATAAGATGGCCAGCAGGGGAGGGAAGTTGTGGATGAACAGGCCTGCAGGGGAGGGCAGTTAGGAGTGACCAGGCTGGCAGGGAAGGGAGGGCAGTTGTGGGGGGGACCGAGCATGGCTGGCAGGGGAGGGCAGTTGGCGGGATCGGACTGGCAGGTGAGGGCAATTAGACCGGCAGGGGAGTAGTTTTGAGGTGATCAGGCTGGCAGACAGAAGTGGTTAGAAGCAATCAGGCAGGCAGGCAGGTGAGCAGTTGGGAGCCAGCAATCCCAGATTGTGAGAGGCTGTCCCAACTGCCAGTTTAGGCCTGATCCCTAAACTGGCAGTCGGAAATCCCCCATAAGATCCCAGATTGGAGAGGGTGCAGGCTTGGCTGCAGAACACCTCCTCCCCCCCCCCCCCCCCCCCCCCGTGCATGGGCCTCTAGTGTGTGTGTGTGTGTGTGTGTGTATGTGTATATATATATCTGAAAATACATCCTACATAATAAAAGCCTAATATGCTAAGTGTCCAGTTGACTGGTCGGCTGTTCAACCAATCAAAGCATAATATGTTAATAACATGCTAAGGCCACCCAACTGCTCACTATGACCTGCACTGACCACAAGGGGGGCAGATGCTCGACGGGTAGGTTAGCTTGCTGCTGGGGTCCAGCTGATCGGAACTAAGCGAGACAGGCCAGACACACCCTGGAGCCCTCCCATGGTCCCTTTCTGGCTGACCAACCTCCCACGTCTCTCCCTGGCCCCAATTGTGCACCAGTGGGGTCCCTCAGCCTGGCCTGTGCCCTCTCACAATCCAGACCCCTTAGGGGATGTCAGAGAACTGGTTTCGGCCCCATTCCACAGGCCAGGCCAAAGCACCCCACTGGTGCACAAATTCGTGCAACCGGGCACTAATCTTCTAATCTAATAAAAGAGTAATATGCAAATTGGTGTCACTCCGCTACACCTAAGCCATGTCTACCAGCCAACTGTCACGCCCACCAGCCAATCAGAGCGGCTATATGCAAATTCACCCAGCCAAGATGGCAGCTGGCAGCCACAGAGCTAGAACAAGCAGGAGGCTTGCCTGGCTATGGAGGAAGCTAAGGTTCCCGCCTGCCTTGGCCAACTGTGGCCTCCACTCAAGGCAACAAAGTTTCAATTATAAAAGATAAATAAACCCCAGATACCTGCTTCCAGACAGGTTGGGCTCAAGGAAGCGCTGGGAGCCTGGGGTGTCAGGGGCAACCCAATCTAGGCTCCGGTTAAAGCAACAAAATTTCAATTATAGAAGATAAACAAATCCCAGATACCTGCAAACAGCCATCAGCCACTCATCTGGCTGGCCAGGCACCCGAGCAGGGACGCCCTCCCTGAAGGGGCTGGGGCCAGCCTGCAAACAGCCATCAGCCATTCACCCAGTCTGGCCAGGAACCCCAGTGGGACCCCCACCCTGATCCGGACATCCTTCAGGGTAAACCAGCCAGCCTCCACCCATGCACCAGGCCTCTATCCTATATAATAAAAGGGTAATATGCAAATTGACCCTAACAGCAGAATGACTGGGAATGACTGGTCACTATGACACACACTGACCACCAGGGGGCAGATGCTCAATGCAGGAGCTGCCACTGGTGGTCAGTGCACTCTCACAGGGGGAGCTCTGCTCAGCCACAAGCCAGGCTGACGGCTGCCAGCACAGCGGTGGTGGTGGAAGCCTCTCCTGTCTCTTCAGCAGCGCTAAGGATGTCCGACTGCAGCTTAGGCCTGCTCCCCGCTGGCAAGTGGACATCCCCTGAGGGCCCCCAGGCTGCCAGAGGGATGTCTGACTGCCAGTTTAGGCCCAATCCCCCAGGGAGCAGCCTAAGCCAGCAGGTGGACATCTCCCGAGGGGTCCCAGACTGTGAGAGGGCACAGGTCAGGGTGAGGGACCGCCCCCAAGTGCACAAATTTTTGTGCACTGGGCCTTTAGTATTATATAAAATGCCTTAAGTATAACAAGAGAAAAAAAATAGTTCATAATAAAAAATGTATTTCAGTATGTAGATGTTTACATAAGCCACAGTAGAAGAGATAATAGAATAATAGGATGCGGATTCCAAAATGGTGATGGAGTAAGTGAAAACTACACTGACACTCTCCTAGGATCAAACTGGAAATACAACTAAAATACAGAAAAACCACTCTGAAAAATCAACTGAAGACTACCTGGAGAGAACCCTGATAATCGAAGGTGAAAAGTGAAACCTCACAAAAACTGGTAGGAAGTGCAGAGGCACAAAAGGGCTGCCCGGGCTCCCACAGAGAGCAACTGAAGTTCTGAAGGGATATCTCAGAGCTGTGAGGGGGTTCCCATTGCGAACTCTGGGGTATTATTATTATTATTATTAACTAGTGGCCCAGTGCACGAAATTTGTGCACATTAAAAGGGGATTAATTAGAAGAAATATTTTAATATTGCTATTTGCCCTTTCTCTATAATAGAAGTGTCAGAGATTAAAGAAAATTAGTAAAATGTATATGAAAATCTTCCTCCTGTCAGAGTCTGGGGTGCACCACAGAACCCAGAGTCAAGTCTTCAACCACCCACCTGCACCTCAAATTGCTCGAGGCCCAAACCTGGAGGGCCCCCCTTCATTAGGCTAGACCCAGACCTGGTCGGTCCCACCCTGTAAAACCCTGCCAGGTGTTGGGGGGTGCTGCCTCAGGTCCCCTGGGTGCCAGGGCAGGAAGGCATGGTCTGAGGTCCCCCATCAAGCCCTGCTGGGCGGAGGGAGTGGCCTGTGGTCCCCCAGCCTGGCGCCAGGGCAGGGGGCACTGCCTGAGGTCCCCTGGCCTGGTGCTGGGGTGGGGGGCATGGCCTGAGGTCCCCTGGCCCAGCACCAGGGCAAAGGGCACACCTTGAGGGCCCCTGTCAAGTCCCGCTGGGTGGGGGGCACAGCCTCAGGTCCCCTGGCCTGGGGCCAGGGTGGGGGGCATGGCCTGAGGTCCCCCGGCCTGGCACCAAAGAAGAGGGTGCAGCCTGAGTTCCTCTGGCCTGGTGCCAGGGTGGGGGGAGCAGCCTGAGGTCTCCTGTCAAGTCCTGCGGGTGGAAGGCACGACCTGAAGTCCACTGTCAAGTTCTATGCAGGAGGTGGGTGGGCGCGCAGCCTCAGGTCCCTGCTGATTGCTCCTTAAGGCTCGTTATGGGAACTTAGCCTCAGCTGTGGGTGCAAATTGACCGGGGTGATGGTCAATTTGCATATTCCCTCTTTATTATATAGGATTTCAGAGAGGAAGGGAGAGGGAGCAAGAGATAGAAACATCAACGATGAGAGAGAATCATTGATTGGCTGCCTACTGCACACCCCCTACTAGGAGTCGAGCCCTCAACCCAGCATGTGTCCTTGACCACAGTTGAACCCAGGACCCCTTCAGTCCGCAGGCCAACACTCTATCCACTGAGCCAAACTGGCTAGGGAAGAATTCTGGGGTTTTAAATTCCAAGCTGGGCTCCCCAGCCCAGAGAACCAGAATTGAGAAAGGTGCCCACAGAACATCTGGCTGTTAAAAGTAGCAGGGCTGCTGTCTGCCAGCAAGAGAATGCTGGAAATGCAGGCACCCTCTTAAAGGGCCAATGCATAAAATTTTGTGTGTAGTCATTCACCTTGGGCTCCGGCAGAGGAAAGGTAGAGTGGACTGGAGCAGTGTGAGCAGAAGCCAGGATTGCGGGCTCTAGGGTTGGAGATCAGAGGGCAACCACCCCCGTTTCCTGTCCTGAGTCACTTCCTTGGCTGCTGAGGACATATTTCTCTGGCTGCGGACTTTGCTATCAAGGAGGTTTTTGTCTGGGGGGAAGGCAGTTACCGTACCCTGTTGGAAACCTCTTGCCCCACCCTGTGGTCAACAGCCTAAGGCTAGTAAGTCTGAGTGTCAATGGGATTGCAAGCAGGAAGAGTCTCTGGAGGCTTTGAGTCTTTGCCTGATCTAATCTCAGGCCCGGGACTAGGAAAAGCACACCCATTTTGGTTCTTTCCAAAGGCACCCAGCCCCAGCAGAGGAAGCTACAAGCTATGGATTGCTGATAACTCCTAACAGAGTACTCAGGGACAGTCACAAACAGTGTCTAGCATTGTCCTGCACTAGAGATTGGGAGTAGTAGCAGATATACCTAATATAGAGAAACAAACCTAAACAAGTAGCCAAAATGGGGAGACAAAAAACAAGCCCCAAATGAAACGCCAAGCTGGGCTCCCAGAACTGAAAAAGGTGTGTCTGGCTGTGGGCCTTGAATTATCATAAGATAATTCTCCACGAGAAGAATTAAATGAAATGGAGATAAGAAATTCATCAGACATAGAGTTCAGAATAATGATGACAAAGATGTTCAACAGCCTGAGAAAAGATAGTAACTATGAAGAATGACATAGCACTAATAAAGAACACAGTGGGAGGAATACACAGCAGATTAGGGGAAGCCAAGGGCTGGACCAGTGAATTAGAAGATACATTTTTAAAAAATTAATCAGAGAATCAAAAAGAAAGAAAAAACAATTTAAAAAACAGGAGGACAACCAGGGTGCTATGGTACAACATGAAACTTAACAATCTATACTAATAAAAGGGTAATATGCTAATTAGACTAGACATCTTCCAGATGTCTTTCTGGACAAAGCCACAGTGGCAAAGGCCAAGGCAGAGGTGGTTAGGGGTGATCAGGCCAGCAGGGGGGAGCAGTTAGGGGCAATCAGGCCAGCAGGGGAGGGCAGTTAAGGGCAATCAGGCCGGCAGGGGAGGGCAGTTAGGGGCAATCTGGCCAGCAGGGGAGCCGTTAGGGCATCAGGCCAGCAGGCAGAGATGGTTTGAGGTGATCAGGCAGGCAGGCAAGTGAGCGCTTAGAAGCCAACAGTCCTGGATTTCGAGATGGATGTCCAACTGCCGGTTTAGGCCCTCAACTGCAGGAATCGGGCCTAAATTGGCAATCAGACATCTCTCAAGGGGTTCTGGATTGGAGAGGGTGTAGGCTGGGCTGAGGGATACCCGCCCCCGCCCCCCGCACAAATTTCATGCATCGGGACTCTAGAATTTATATAATAGGTGTGCCAGAAGAGGCAGAAAGTGAGCAAGGGATAGAGAATGTGTTTGAAGAAATAATGGCAGGAAAGTTCCCTAACCTGGTGAAGAAAAAAGTCACACAAGTTCAGGAGACATAGAGAGTCCCACAAAAAAAGAACCCAAACAGGCCTACACCAAGACACATCATAATTAAAATGCCAAAAATTAAAGACAAAGAGAAAAACTTAAAAGCAGCAAGAGAAAAGCAATTGGTAACCTACAAAGTAGCTCCAATAAGGCTGTCAATTCATTTCTCATCAGAAACTCTACAGGCCTGAAGGGAATGATGTGAAGTATTCAAGGTAATGAAAATCAAGGATCTGAAACCAAGATTACTATATCCAGCAAGGCTATCATTCAAATTAGATGGTGAAATAAAGAGCTTCCCAGACAAAAAAGGCTAAAGAAGTTTATCAGCACCAAACCAGCACTGCAAGAAATGCTAAAGGGATTGCTATAATGAGAAGAAGAAATAGAGAGAAACATAGGCATAAAGAACTAAAATGGCAATAAATTAATACCAATCAATAACCTTAAATGTTATTATTAAATTCTCCAATTAAAAGATATAGGATACCTGAATGGATACAAAAATATGAACCAATTATATGCTGTCTACAAGAGACCAACTCAGAACAAAAGACTCACACAGGATGAGAGTGAAGGGATGGAAAAAAATTTCCATGCAAATGGAAATGAAAAAAAAGCTGGGGTACCAATACTCATATCTGAAAAAATAGACTTCAAAATGAAGATCATCACAAGAGACAATAAAAGTCACTGCATAATACTAAAGGGATCAATCCAACAAGAGGATATAACCCTGCAAACATATATGCATCCAATATAGGAGCACCTAAATATATAAAAAATTCTTCTAGAGGACTTTAAGGGAGAGATCAACAATAATAACAGTCATAGTAGAGGACTTTTAACACCCCACTGACTTCACTGGATAGATCTTCCAGACAAAAAATTAACAAGGAGAGGAATCAAGATGGCGGCATAAGGTATAGACCTAAATGTGCAGTCTCTCACAACCACATAAATACAACTATAAACCTAAACAGCCATCCTCCAGCACCAAGGGAGTGGAAGCTTTACAACTAGAAGGCAAGAGAAGGAGTGCATTGAGACTGAGTAGAAGTTCTTGGCGCCAAAACTGAGAGGTACGGACGCGCGCGAAACGGTGACGACGGTGGCACCGGGGTCGGCAGCTTGTAAGGGATTACAAGATCCAGGGTCACACTGAACTCGGTGAGGGCTGTCTGGCAACGGGGCGGAAGACAAGTGGCTTCTAGCAGAGCTGTTTGCAGCGATCACTGACGTGGAACTCCGAGACTCAGGGACTCAGGGGCACACAGACGCCAGGGCGTGGAGACGCCAAAACGGTGAAAAGCCGCGGAGCCAGCTGAGGGGCAGCCATTGCGGGTTGCTCTGCCCCGGTGATTCTGAGACCTCGCCCCACCCAATTTACAAACCCATCCAAGCTATGCGCCTGCATGCCTGCAGCCTAACCTAACAGACTGCAGCTAGGACAGAGATCATCACTCTATCAACGCAGGGAAGCAGCCAAAATGCAGAGACAAAGAAAAAGATCACAAGTGACAGAAATGGAGGAAAGCAAACAACTGGATATAGAGTTCAAAACCACGGTTTTAAGGTTTTTTAAGAATTTTCTAGAAACCGCCGATAAATTTAGTGAGATCCTCAATAAATCTAGTGAGACCCTCAAAGATATGAAAAATGACCAACTAGAAATTAAGCATACACTGAAATAAAGAATATTATACAGAGATCCAACAGCAGACTAGATGTTCACAAGAATCAAGTCAAAGATATGAAATATGAAGATGCAAAAAGCACCCAACTGGAAAAGAAAAAAGAAAAAAGAATCCAGAAGTGTGAAGATAGTGTAAGGAGCATCTGGGACAACTTTAAGCGTACCAACATCAGAATTATAGGAATGCCAGAAGAAGAGAGAGAGTAAGAGATTGAAAACCTATTTGAAGAAATAATGACAGAAAACTTCCCATACCTGGTGAAAGAAATAGACTTAGAAGTCCAGGAAGCGCAGAGAACCCCAAACAAAAGGAATTCAAGAGGACCACACCGAGACACATCATAATTTAAATGCCAAGGGCAAAAGACAAAGAGAGAATCTTAAAAGCAGCAAGAGAAAAGCAGTTAGTTACCTACAAGGGAGTACCCATACGACTGTCAGCTGATTTCTCAACAGAAACCATGAAGGCCAGAAGGGAGTGGCAAGAAATATTCAAAGTGATGAATAGCAAGAACCTCCAACCAAGATTACTCTAACCAGCAAAGCTATCATGTAAAATTGATGATCAGATAAAGAGCTTCACAGTCAAGAAAAAGCTAAAGGAGTTCATCACCACCAAACCAGGATTACTTGAAGTGCTGAAGGGCATTCTTTAAGAAGAGGAAGAAGAAGAAAAAGGTAAAAATAAAAATTATGAACAACGAAGTGACAACAAATACATATCTATCAACCAATGAATATAACAATTAAGTCAATAGAAATATCTAATGAACAGAATAAACTGGTCAATAGAAGTAAGGGCATAGAAAGGGAATGGAATGACAATTCTCAGAGGGAAGGGGGTGTGTGAGGGGTATGGGAAGAAACTGAACAAAAATCTTACATCTATGGATGAAGACAGTCGTGGGGGTAAGGGAACGGGGGGGGGGAGGGAACCAGATGGAGGGGAGCTATTGGGGTTAAAATAAAGGAATATCTGTAATAATCTGAACAATAAAGATTTAATTTTTAAAAATTAAGGAAACAAGAGACTCTAAATGACACAATGGATCAGATTGGTTTCATTGACATCTATGGAGCAGTTCACCCCAAAGCTACAGCATATACATTCTTTTCAAGTGTGCATGGGTAATTCTCAAAGACAGGCCACATGTTAGGACACAAAACAAATATCTACAAGTTCAAGAAGATTGAAACCATAGTAAGCATCCTCTCACAGTGGAATAAAATTAGAAATCAACTACAGTAAAAACATTCAAATACATGGAGGCTAAAGAGCATGTTATTAAACAATGAATGGGTTACCAACAAAATTAAGAAAAAAACCAAAATCTTCCTGGAAACAACTGAAAATGAACACAAAACAACCCCAAATCTATGGGACACAGCTAAAGCAGTCCTGAGAGGGAAGTTCATAGCACTACAGGTCTACCTCAAAAAACAACAAAAATTAATAATAAACTATTTAACCCTACAATTTGAAGAATTAGAAAAAGAAAAACAAGAAAAGCCCAGAGTAAGTAGAAGGAAGGAAATAATAATCAGAGCAGAAATAAACAACAGAGGCTAAAAAAAAAAACAATACAAAAGTATCAATGAAACCAAGAGCTGGTTCTTTGAAAACATAAACAAGATTAATGAACCATTAGCCAGGCTCATCAAGAAACAAAGACAGAGGATCCAAATAAATAAAATCAGAAAAGAAGTGGAGGAATAACCATTGACACCACAAAAATACAAAGGATTATAAGGAGTTACTATGAACAACTATTTGCCAACAAGCTGGACAAAGTGGATGAAATGGACAAATTCCTAAAAAAATACAATCTCCCAAAACTGAATCAGGAAGAATCAGAAAATCAGAACAGGCCAATGGCAACTGATGAAATAGAAGCAGTAACCAAAAAACTCCCGGCAAACAAAAGCCCTGGTCCAGACAGCTTCACAGGGGAATTCTACCGAACATTTAAAGAAGAACTAACATCTATACTCCTCAAACTATTCCAAAAAATCCAAGAGAAAGGAACTCTTCCAAGCTCTTTTTATGAGGCTAGCATTATCCTAATTCCAAAACCAGATAAAGACATTACAAAGAAAGAGAACAATAGGCCAATATTCCTAATGAATATAAATGCTAAAATCCTCAAGAAAATATTAGCAAATCAGATCCAGCAATATATTTAAAAGATCATACACCATGACCAAGTGGAATTTATTTTGGGGATGTAAGGCTGGTACAATATCCGCAAACCAATAAACATGATACATCACATAAACTGTGGTTGTAAGTAGTAAATTATGTGTAAGACAAAAAACACATAATCATATCAATAGATGCAGAGAAGATATTGGACAAAATCCAACAGCCATTTTTGATAAAAAGTCTCAGCAAAGTGGGAATAAAGGGGTCATATCTCAACATAATAAAGGCCATATAAGACAAACTTACAGCCAACATCATACTCAATGGGCAAAAACTAAAACCATTTATCCTAAGAACAGGTATAAGACAGGAATGTCTGCTTCCACCACTCTTATTCAACACCAAAGGCTCGATGCATGAAAATCATGCACAGGGGGTGGGTCCCTCAGCCTGATCTGCACCCTCTCCAATCTGGGAGCCCTCTCCAATCCAGGAGCCCTGATGGCTTAGGCCCACTCCTGTGGTTCTCTGCAGGTCCTGGCCGCTCTGCACCTGCTGCCCAGAAGCTCTCCACGACCCAGAGGCCCTCTGCAAGCTGAGCAGAACACTTGCCTCATTGCTGCGGAATGAAACAAGCATTCCTCCAGGCCATTCATGCTGCCTGCTCTCAGCATCCGCCCCCACCCCCAGGACTGGGGGACTCCAGCAGGGCTGAGGGGACTGGGCGCCACCATCTTGTGGCTACGGGCACTGCAATCTTTGTGATGGAGTGATGGTTAATTTGCATATTACCCTTTTATTAGATAGGATAGTACTGGAAGTCCTGGCAACAGTGATGAGACAAAAAGCAGCAATAAAAGGCATCCATATTAAAAAGGAGGAAATAAAACTCTCATTATTCGGAGATGACATGCTATTGTACATAGAAAACCCCAAAGACTACACCAAAAACTACTAGATTTAATAAAGGAATTTGGCAATGTAACAGGATACAAAATTAACATCAGAAATCGATGGCATTTTTAACACACCAATAATTAATTCTCAGAAAGAGAAATTAAACAAACAATCCCATTTGCCACTATAACAAAAAAATTAAAAGACACTTAGGAATAAACTTAACCAGGGAGGTAAAAGACTAGTACTTGGAAAACTACAAGATGTTTAAAAAATAGATAGAAGATATAAACAAGTGGAAGAATATACCATGTTCATGGATTGGTAGAATTAACCTCATTAAAATGTCCATACCACCCAAGGCAACCTACAGATTTAATGCAATTCCTATTAAAATACCAATAGCATATTTCACAGATCTAGAACAAATACTCCATAAATTTATATGGAACCAAAAAGACTCTGAATAGCCACAGCAATCTTGAAAAAAAAAAAAAAAGAAATCACAATACCAGATATTAAGTTATACTACAAAGCCACTACAACCTAAACAGCCTGGTACTGGCACAAGGACAGACATATAGATCAATGGGACAGAACAGAGACCCTAGAAATCAACCTAAGCCATTATGCTCAATTAAAATTTGACAAAGGAGGCAAGAGCATACAATGGAGTCAAGACAGTTTCTGTAATAAATGGTGCTGGGAAAAGTGGACAGATACATGCAAAAAAAAAAAAATGAACTAAGCCACCAACTCATACTATTCACAAGAACAAACTCAAAATGGATAAATGACTTAAATGTAAGTTGTGAAACCATAAAAATCCTGGAGGAAACCATAGGCAGCAAAATCTCAGACATCTCTTATTAGCAATATGTTTGCAGATACATCTCCTAGGTCAAAGGAAACAAAGAAGAAAATAAGCAAATGGAACTACATCAAAATATAAAGCTTCTGTACAGCAAAAGAAAACATCAACAAAATGAAAAGGGAGCCCCCATGAGAGAACATATTTGGAAATGATACATGTGACAAAGGCTTAATATCCAAAATATATAAGGAACTCAGTTATACAACTTAACAAAAGGAAGACAAACAATCCAATATTTTTTAAAAAAGGGCAAAGGACCTAAATAGACACTTCTCCAAAGCGGACATATAGTAGATGGCCAAGAGACAGATGAAAAAATGCTCAAAATCACTGATCAGCAGAGAGATGCAAATTAAAATGACAATGAGGTAGCACCTCACACCTGTCAGAATGGCTGCCATCAACAAATCAACAAATGACAAGTGCTGGCAAAGATGTGGAGAAAAGGAAACCCTAGTACACTGCTGGTGGGAATGGAGACTGGTACAGCCATTATGGAAAATGGTCTGTAGTTTCCACAAAAATTAAATATGGAACTGCCATTTGACCCAGTGATCCCACTTCTAGGAATATATCCTAAGAGATCCAAAACACCTATCAGAAAGAATGTATGAACCCCTATGTTCATAGCAGTGCAATTTACAATAGCTAAGATCTGTAAACAGCCTAAGTTCCCATCAGTAGATGAGTGGATAAAAAATTTTTGTATATGTATGTAAGAACATCTACAAAATAGAGTAAAAAAATCAAGTTATACAACATATGCATAACATAACTTTATTTTTCAAGACTTAGATGCATATGACACCCATACATATTCTATATAATAAAAGCCTAGGTGGCATCACACCCTTGTGCGACAGCATTACAAGATGGCCACCCTCACATCGTCACAAGAGGCCACCACAAGATGGCCACAAGATGGCCGGCAGGGGAGGGCAGTTGGGGGCGATCAGGCCAGCAGGGGAGCAGTTAGGCATCAATCAGGCCAGCAAGGGAGCGGTTAGGGGGGGATCAGGCTGGCAGGCAGAAGCGGTTAGGAGCCAGCAGGGCCTAAACCACAGCAGGACATCCCCCAAGGGGTCCCAGATTGGAGAGGGTGCAGGCTGTGCTGAGGGACACCCTCTTCCACTGCTCCCCGTGCATGAATTTCATGCATCGGGCCTCTAGTACATACATAAATGTTTAAGTGTTATTATTTATGTAGTAAAGGGTATCAAAACTGTCTTAAAATGGGAGAGGAAAAGATGGTCTGTTCACTTTATACAATTCTTTGTCCATCACATCAAGTAGGTGTACTGTATTTAATAACTGTCACTCCACTATGGTTTTAAATGAGGTGAAGTTTTATGGAGTTAAACAAATAAAACCAAAGATCTTTATGTAAAGGTAATTACAGTTTGGACTTGCATGACCACCTCTATAACCTGCTGTCATCAGTGTCTGCTTTGGCAGAGAAGCCACAGGAATCACCAGGCCAGGATTTTTACACTACTCTGGGAAGCAAACCTATTTGGAAAAAAAAATGAAAGCTACTATTCCTTCCCTTCAAGAAAAGAAAAAAAAAAAAGCACATTCCCACATTGACACTAGCTTGTTTATACAGTTTCAGGGGACTCAACACCCTCTCTGAAGCCCTGCATAGACGCAGGCTGAAAACTCTGGCCCTAGGTTCCAAACCTACCAAGGAAAACAAACACATTTCTCCAATGACTCTGAAACTGATAAAGGAGAACATTTGAAAACACAGCCTTTAATATCACTAAAATCATATGGAAACCCCTGTATTAACAAGATGGGTTTTTTTTCTCTCAGTAGAGCTAAGGGAGCCAACAGGAGCTGCTTATACTGTATGTTTCTGTTTAAGGATGAAGGAGGAGGGGGATATGAATCCTAAAGGCTGTGAAGAAAGGGGTTGAATAGTTATAAGATCTAACATAATTCCCAAATAGGTTGCACGTGTGTGTTTAAATTTAAAATGCACTTCCTCTCTTTAACAAGCCTAGATATGATCTAGTGTAAAAGCTTATTAAGTATTATCAACTTAGATGCCAGGCAGGAGTAGGGAACGATCTAAATTAGCATGTTTAAATGCTGTACAATGCTTTTGACTCTCGTTGAGCCACAGGAGACTCAAATACTTTCCACTATCTTTAAAAGGTCAAAAATCCCCTTTTTGCTGCCACCAGAGAGGCTGAGCAATGAGTACTTCTGGTAGATGTAGGCCAGAGGCAGGTAGGAAAACAATGTAAGAAAAAAAAGGAGTAGACCAGCTGAAAAAGAAGCACTAGCTGCTATGGTAATGAACAAGTACTTGGAACAATTGCCTTAAATGATAGTATTTCAGACTTTTTGGACTGGGATCCACCGTTAAGAAATATATATTTACATAGTGACTCAGTACACATGCATATCACAGAAGTTTTATGAAACTATACTCATTTAATCCTATTACTTGCAATGCACTAATATTTTCCATTTCGCTTTTTTAAACTGACTTTAGAAAGGAAGGGGGAGACAGAGAGGGAGAGAGAAAAACTGATGTGAGAGGGAAACATCACATTAATCTGTTGCTTCCTGAATGTGCCCTGACCGGGAATCAAACTTGCCACCTTTTGGTATATGGTATGATGCCGCAACCAACTGAACCACTCAGCCAGGGCTCCATTTCATTTTTTGATTGAAATGATGGGTCATAACCTGACATTTGAAAGCATTGCTTTGGATATGTCAATTTATCAGGTAACGTTTTTAAATTTTCTTTGGTCAGAAGACGTTTCCATACCTTGGGAAGACTCGAGAACGTAGTTCCTTCACGAAAGTCCTAGTCCCAGCTTGCACTGGTTTGGAACCATCATCAATTTCGGTGTAGTCGTGCCTGTGCCAATTCCTTCTCTTTTTCACTAGATTTTTAGATTAAAAAAAAGAAACATTTGGTATGTAATGATGTTATGTACTTTCTAATCATTAGATAATTAAACATAACAATTTTTAAATACAATAAAAACACTCATATTTTTATGCATTTCTAGGCTGAAGAAGTAAATTTTACTTTATATAATACAGCAACTATAGGCAACTGTTTTTTTTTAGCTACTCTTTTAATTTCATAATAATTTAAGATTAAATCAAGGAATTCAAACTAGCAGATGGAGACTTATAAGATCTGCATTTACAAATACTATAATATCTCGCAATTATTTAAAATCATGGTTTTCACTAGGACATTAGGTCATAATATGATTTTTACTGATCATCCAAATCATTCTCCAGAATAGGGTTTTTGACCCCACATCGAAAATCTATTTTTAACAGCACAGCTCCCTTCTTTTATGTCAAGATTTATTCCCCTTGTGAGTGTGGTTATACCAACACAAAAAAAAGAGCAGGTGACTGCATCACAATTAAAGAAAGACAAGTGGAATCACAGAATAAATGACTTTACGGTTACTCCTAATGTCTAGCTCCAGCAGGCTGTAATCCTGAATACTCACAGCAGTCAAAATCAGGAGACTATAATTTGACTCCTAGTTCCGCCATAACTACTCTGCAACCTTGGGCAAGTAATTTAACACATCTGTCTCCAGTTTCCTCAGCATGGAAAGGGAGGGATGAGTGATGTGTTTTTAACTATGTTGAGGAACCCTTAATAGAGGGGAAGAAGGGGAAGAGGCCAAAAGAGGAGCTCTGGACCTGATTTCTCTTTCCACCAGGGTGGCACCACCTACATCTTTTGTGTGGTATTAATACAAGATTTCAGTTATATGTATATTTAAAGTTTAAAAAGCACTCTTAAGCTTTGTAGTGATGTCTGCAACTTACTTTAAAAATGCATAAAAAATAAGATGAATAGATAGTGACACAGTTACACGGACAGATATGTGGTAAAGCAAATAACATAAAATGTTAATAGTAGAAGCTATATAATGGATTTAGAAGTACTCACTGTAAAATTCTTTCAACTTTTCCTGTATGTTTGAACACTCTCATAACAAAATGTTGAGTGGGGGACAGACTATGAATCTAAATTACTTCACACCTTCACTGTACAACAATCATAATAATATAATAATACTGATTCCTCATATGAATAAGGAGAAGTCACACTAAACAATCAATAGGGATGGACTTATTCATATTTAAGAGTTTAAAACAAGATTCCCAAGAAATTTATGGCAGTCAGATCTTCAATATAGAAGACAGTAAATTCCTTTTTTTTAAAAAATCTCATGAGAAAATTTGAGAATCATAAAACCTTCCTAGAAAATCCAATTAAGATATCCTTTGTGTCTTATTTTTTCTCATTTAAAATTATTTCTAAAATTCAAAAGTATTTAATTCCGGGTTTTTTCCCTTACATATATGTATAGATAAACACGCCCATTTTATTTTCAACTAGGATCATAATTCTGCTTACCTTTCTTATTATACCATGACCATTTTCTCCTTAATAAATACTCAAAAGCAATTTAAAGTGGCTTAGATTTTAAGATATAGATGTAGATGCATCATATTATAATCATTTTTTAATTCTTATGCACTTTGTCCATCCTGAATCTTTCTTCAAACAAAGTTGGGATTGATATTCATATACATAAATATGTTTCCCTCATTAATTCCTTGGGAGAAATTCCTAAAAATGCGAGAAGAAATACTCAAAAATTTAAAGATATTAGCTACAAATTGCAAAACTAACTGCCTTCAGAAAAGTGGCAGGTGACTCACATTCTTACCAATGTATATAAACAGCCTGTTTCAAAGCCCTGGGTCAATTGTTATTGGAAAGAAAGGAAAGGCTGCTCATTTGATAAGTAACTAAGATATTACACTGTTTTAATGTTCATTTTTGCAGAACAGATTAGAATTAGAACAGATTGGGATTGAACAGCTATGAGTTTGAACTCTAGCTCTGCCAAACAGCTACATTAAAGAGCTATTAGATCACTTTTCTCACATCACGCTGTTATAAATATCAAAGGAGATAACATAGGTCAAGTACTTACTTAGCATAGTGCCTGGCACCCAATAAGGTGTTGATTACTAAGGTTTCCTTTTAAATGTTTAGACTTGGAGGATTAACAGAAGGATACGACTATCCTGTTAGGTCAACACATCTGACACACAAAATCAGCCACTGTAAGAGCTAACTGAATCTCTTAAAGGAAGGAGGCCAACGAAGAAATATTTTAGTAGTGTTCATGGGGAAAAGAGGAAAATTTGAGTTTGGATTGCATGTGCCTGAAGAGCACTGAGAATATATATTTAGGTGTTAGACTATTTTTTGATATCTGTCCTCCAATAGAGTTCTTAATTCCCGTAAGAGGGTAAAGTCTAAATTCACCATGTTAAGTGGGTATCCTACTGTCTAGATGGTATCTATAATAATAAGGATTCCTGGAGAACTCCAAAAGGAACGGAAAACCTGGGTGGCAAGCAAGAAAGGCTTCATAGTAGAGGGAAAGGGACCAAGTGGATTATCCAAGTTGGGTATGGAGGACAAAGGGTAGGGAAAACAAGCCTTAGATCAAAATGTAAGAGATTACTAGATCTTGGTCATTTTCCCTTGGGTAGTCAGAGTTGGACTTCTGCCCAGAAAACAGCCAGTGCCTGATCTATTATTCAAGCAAAGAAGCACTGAAGGGTCAGGTCATATACTCTTCTCTCTGATGCATCGTTATTCAAAATGCAGGTCATGATCCATTATGGATTGTGAAATCAATTTAGTGAGCATGACAAGCTTTTTTAAAAATTAAATCATATAGGAAAAAATAGGGTACATCACATGTACATTACTCTGCCTCATGGGAAGATTAACCCATTTAATATTTCATAAAAATTAAATTATTTCATTTTGGGATTATGTGCTTAAATTCTAAACTAAAACTGTTACCAATTTTCGTTCTGTTTTTCTTTTTCAAACAACAAAACAGTATTATTTACTTCCTTCAAGAATCACTGTCAATAATTATATCAAGTGATATAGTACAAGTACTTCAATGCTACATAAAATAAAAACCTTTAAAAATATTTATGCAATTAGCCAATTACACATGTAACAATTCCATCAACCTGCTAACCTCAAATTTTATGTGTAGTAACAGCAAAATAGATATTCTGTATTTTACAAGGAAATATTTTAATGCAGTAATACGGCTTAAATCTCTTACAAAGAAATTTGGTAAATTAATATTTCTAACAAAACATGAGCAGTCAGTTGCTCATAAGTCAGTTGCTAGTAAGTCTCTTAAAAAATTACTTGCTCATGACCTCAGAACAAAATTTCTATTTTTTTTTAAGGAATAGAAAAAAATTCTGCATTCAAATTAAAGAGGTTGTATATACAGGTTACCTATAGTTGACCCAAGTGTTTATCAAGGCGTATTGGGTAAAAGCTTCCTTTCTGCTCTAAAATGACTAAGTCTAAAGTTTTTCCCTTTAGTTTAATGGACATAAAAACCCATTTGCAGTGAAACATTTTTTAAAAATATATTTTATTGACTTTTTGCAGAGAGGAAGGGAGAGAGAAACATCGATGAGAGAGAAACATCAATCATCTGCCTTCTGCACACCTCCTACTGGGGATGTGCCAGCAACCAAGGTATATGCCCTTGACCGGAATCAAACTTGGGACCCTTCAGTCTGCAGGCCGACACTATCCACTGAGCCAAACCGGTTAGGGCTGCAGTGTAAATTTTAAAGGAAAAAGTAATAAGAACCTATTTCAAAGTCTTTAAATCTCTACTCTCACATTTGTACAACAATATTTCAATCTATTCCTCTGAAGCATTTGTAAAAAGCTAAGAATAAATGTCATTATCTCTGTCTGCTGGTTCCCTCCAGGGGACGTGGGAGCTTCCCTGGCTATACTCTGCCAGCTCAAGGAGAAGAGTATTAGCAAAGACTTGGTCTGGACCCTCTGTCATCTCCTGGATGGAACTGTTGGGGGCTGGTTTTAAGTAGGTAGGATGGGTGGGGCAGGACTCCAAGTCAAACTCAAATTTGGGAAATAGAAGTATTATAAGGTACACATTAAGTACTCAACTCCAATTTTTATTTGAGTATCTAGTACTTACTCAAGGAGGATCCACGTAGAACTGCACAGTTGGGACAGTGATATAGATCAATGTCAACAGCATGATGTTCTTCTACTCCAACACAGCTAAGGTAAAGAAAAGTAAAGCCAATAGGTAAATAAGTTTAAAATCTTTACTTAACTGTATTTAGATTGGTTGGAATTTACCTGAGAAATGTATACCAACTCACCAATAAATTTTGTAGACTACATGCAAGGATAAGTTTTATTCTCTACCCTACACACTTGCTAAATAATTGTGGGGGAGAATATATCCAAATACATGGGAAGAGAATTACTAAAAGCAAAGTAGAGACATTAAAAGTAATGCAATTATAAGCCATAAGACCCTCAACCATTACGTAAGTGCCAACTGTTACGGTATTTAACGTTTGTGCCCCCTCCCCACCCCACCTCAAGTACACCAGCTGAAACTGTAACCCTCCAGTGCAGCTGTATTTGGAGATAAAGCCTCTAAGGCAGTGGTTCTCAACCTTCCTAATGCCGCGACCCTTTAATACAGTTCCTCATGTTGTGGTGACCCCCAGCCATAAAATTATTTTTGTTGCTACTCCATAACTGTAATGTTGCTACTGCTATGAATCGTAATGTAAATATCTGATATACAGGATGTATTTAGGTGACCCCTGTGAAAGGGTCGTTCGACCCCCCAAAGGGGTCGAGACCCACAGGTTGAGAACTGCTGCTCTAAGGGAAGTAATTACTGTTAAATAAGGGCACAGGGTGGGGCCTTGATCCCATAGGATCAGTGTTCTTATAAGAGACACCAAAAAGCTTGCATTCTCTCTGCATGCACATAAAGAAGAAAGGCCATATGAGTACATAGCAAAAAGGTAGCTGTCTGCAAGCCAGGAAGAGAGCCCTTCTCAGAAACCAAACTGGTAGACCTTGATCTGGAACACCTAGCCTTCAGGCTGTGAGAAAATAAGTTTGTTACTTAGGCCTTCTAGTCTTATGATATTTTGCTATGGTAACCCGAGACAACTAAGATACAAACTAACTTTAAAATATGGCTGTCATCAGCTAGAGGTGGTTAGTAAATTTGGGTGACATCACTGACATGGTAAGAGTACTGAGTCCCAACAGTTCTGCTGTAGGTCTCAGAGCCCTCATTAATCAGTTCAATTAGTTTGAGGCCCTGTACTTAGAATACTCTATCCCATGGAGTATATAACAGTGGCACTTAAAGTTTAAGGGAACCAACAAGGGACTGGAAAAACTATATTAGTAACATCTTGAAAATAGGAGTAATTTATTAAAGAAAGACCCCAGCAGTTTTGCTACAACCCAAGTAATTTATTAAGGTAAAATTTCATAAGCATTAGTACTCCCAAAAAGTTATAGGAAGAAGTATTTGTAGACAACCCCAAACAGAGTTCACTTCCAGCTAACCCACAGTAAAGGAAATACAAAAGGATGTACCTCTTACATAAGGAAAATGACCACAAAAAGATCTGGGATGCAAGGGAAAAGGAAAGTAATACATATGTGGGTAAATTTAAATGAACACTAACTACGTGAAACAAAATAATGTCCTGTGAGACTTAAGAATATATAAAGGATTAAAACACATGACAACAGCAACATCTGAGTCAGGAGAGGACAAATGGAGTCATAGGTCCTAAGGTATTTGTACTGACAGGAGAGGAAAAATAATGATTAACAGACATCAATAATAAGTTGAAGATGCCTAACATAATTCCTTGGGAGACAATTAAAGCAACAGAAATGGAGAGTATAACTTCTAAACAAGTTACAGAAAAAAAAGGAATAAAAATTTAATTCAAAAAAAGGAGAAAACCAGAAAAACCAAAATAAAGTGGAGGTAGACATTTAAAAATATATTTAATTACATTATATGCAAATAGACTAAATGCTTCAGTTAAGATATTATCCAGCCCTGGCCATTGGTGTTAAATGGTTAGAGCACCAAAAGGTCATGGGTTCAATTCCTGGTCAAGGGCACATACCTGGGTTACAGATTTGATTGGGGGCTCATGCAGGAGGCAACCAATCAATCAATGTGTCTCTCTCTGTCTCTCCTCCCCCTCCCTCCATAATTCCCTATTTTTTCTAAAATCAATGGGAAAGCCCTAGCCGGTTTGGCTCAGTGGATAGAGCGTCGGCCTGCAGACTCAAGGGTCCCAGGTTCGATTCCAGTCAAGGGCATGTACCTTGGTTGCGAGCACATACCCAGTGGGGAATGTGCAGGAGGCAGCTGATTGATGTTTCTCTCTCATTGATGTTTCTAGCCTCTCTATCCCTCTCTCTTCCTTTCTGTGAAAAATCAATAAAATATATTTAAAAGTAAATAAATAAATAAATAAATAAATAAATAAATAAATAAATAAATAAATAAATACCAATGGGGAAAAAATATCCTGGGGCGAAGATTAACAACAACAAAAAACATTATCCAGATGACTTAACAAAATTCATCATTTATAAGAGACATGCATAAAACAAGGATACAGAAAGATTAAAAGTAAAAAGGATGGGCAAATAAATATTGTAAAAAGTATAATCAAAAGACAGTATAGCTATCCTATAGAGAAACATGCAAATTAACCATCCCTTTGCTACACTCAAGCCATGCCCACTAGCCAATCAGAAGTGAGCATGCAAATTAACCCAACTAAGATGGCAGCTGCCACAGAGCTGGAGCGAGCAGGAGGCTTGGGTTGCCCCCGGTGATGGAGGAAGCCAAGCTTCCCACCTGCCCTGGCCCGCGCTCAGCTCTGCTCAAGGCTACAAAGTTTCTATTATACAAGTTAAATAAATCCCAGAAAGGAAAAAAAAAGATAAAAAGGAGAGGCTGGGAGCTTGGGTCACAGGGGGCGGGGGGGGAGGGGAGGCACGGCCAGCCTGCAAACGGCCATCAGCCCCTCACCCAGGTGGGCCAGGCACCCAGTGGGACCTCCACCCTGAAGGGGATGTGGCTAGCATGAAAACGGCCCTCAGCCCCTTACCCAGGCTGGCCAGGCACCCCAGCGGGACCCCCACCCTGATCCGGGACACTCTTCAGGGCAAACCAGCCAGCCCCCACCTGTGCACCAGGCCTCTATCCTGTATAATAAAAGGGTTATATGCAAATTGACCTAACAGCAGAACAACTGGGAATGACTGGTCACTATGACACACACTGACCACCAGGGGGCAGACGCTCAATGCAGGAGCTGCCCCCTGGTGGTCAGTGCACTCCCACAAGGGGAGCTCTGCTCAGCCACAAGCCAGGCTGATGGCTGCCAGCACAGTGGTAGTGGCAGGAGACTCTCCCACCTCCTCTGCAATGTTAAGGATGTCCGACTGCAGCTTAGGCCTGCACCCTGCTGCCAAGTGGACATCCCCCAAGGGCTCCTGGCTCAGCTTAGGCCCAATCCCCCGGGGAGCAGACCTAAACCAGCAGGCGGATATCCCCCAAGGGGTCCCAGACTCCCAGACTGCGAGAGGGCACAGGCTTGGCTGAAGAACCCCCCTACCCCCACCCCCGAAGTGCACAAATTTTTGTGCACCGGGCCTCTAGTATGAGATAAACATGTGCACTGACAATAACAATTCAATTCACCAAGATGATATACTAGGAACTGTAGTGGGAGATTTTGACAACTCTCTCAGTATCCAATAGAACAAACAGGCAAAATAAAAATCAATGAAATATACAAGTTTGAATTATCAGTATTAAAGAGCATGACCTATGTTGGGGAAAATTGGACAGATACATGCTAAAAGAAATGAAACTACCATATTTTTCCAGTGTATAAGATGACTGGGCATATAAGACGACCCCCAACTTTTGAGAAGATTTTCCTGGGTTAAAAAGTCTGGACGGAGACCATATGTGGCACAAAAAGGAGCCGACCGGACACACTTGCGGTCTCTGTCCAGCTCCACTGAAATGAACGGAGTGCGGACGTTTTTGAGCTCCCCACACCCTATGCAGCGACTGCAGATTTTCCAGTCCAGCTTGGAAGTTTCAGCACCCGCCTTATAGACGACCCCCGGCGTATAAGACGGCCCCCGACTTTTGAGAAGATTTTCCTGGGTTAAAAAGTCATCTTATACGCAGGAAAATACAGTAGACCACCAACTTACACCATACACAAGAATAAAGTCAAAATGAATTCAAGACTTAAATGTAAGTCATTCCCAACTGGCATGGCTCAGAGGTTAAGCGTTGACTTATGAACCAGGAGGTCATGATTAGATTCCCAGTCAGGGCACATGTCCAGGATGCAGACTCGATCCCCAGAGGGGTGCATATAGGAGGCAACCAATCAATGATTCTCTCATCATTGATCTCTGTTTCTGTCTCTCTCTCCCTCTCCCTTCCTCTCTAAAATCAATGAGAATATATTTTTTTAAAATGACCTAATGGATGTTTATAGACTATTATACCCATCATGCATTTGGACCTCCCCACCCCACACCATATACCAAAAAGAACTAAAACAGACCATCCTATCTAATAAAAGAATAATATGCAAATTAGGCATCATTCTGTCACAAAGATGGCTTCCCCCATAGCCACAAGATGGTGGCGCCCATAGCCACATCCTATCCTATCTAATAAAAGAGTAATATGCAAATTAGGCTTCACTCTGTCACAAAGATGGCCCCCCCCCATAGCCACAAGATGGTGGTGCCCAGTCCGGCTCAGCCATGCCACTGAAGTGGTCAGGCCTGTTAACCAGACACATGGTGGGGGACCCGAGGGGTGGAACAGCGATCAGAGGGTGCTGAGGGTCCCCTGCCCAGACCAGAGGCCTTCTCCAGAGGCCTCAGGCATGGGCAGGGGCAGAGGCAGTGATCAGCGAGGTATGAGGTTGCCGGTCTCAGGCCTAGGCAGGGGCAAAGCCGGAAATCACAGGGACCTGGGCTCCACAGAGCCAGCAATCGGAGGGGCAGGGGCGGAGCCTGCAATTGCAGGGGTCTGGGCACTGGTGGAGCCGGCAAAGCAGGGGTCTGGGGGTCCCCTGTCCAGGCCTGCAGCCTTGGCCAGAGGGTACAGTGGGGCAGGGGTGGAGCTGGCGATCGCAGGGGTCTGGGGGTCCTCTGCCCAGGCCTGTAGCCTTGGCCAGAGGCTGTAGTGGGGCAGGGGTGGAGTCTGAGATCGGAAGGGCCTAGGGTTCCCCGGCCCAGGCCTGCAGCCTTGGCCAGAAGCTTGCCAGTGGGGCAAGGGCAGAGCCAGCGATGGCAGGTGGCAGGATCAGAGCCAGTGATCACAGAGGCCTGGGCTCTGTGATGCCAGTGATAGGAGGGGTTTGGGGGTCTTCTGCCCAGTCCTGCATCCTTGGCCAGAGCTTACAGGTCTGGGCAGGGGTGGAGCTGGTGATTGGAATGAACTACAGAGGAAAAACCTTTTCTCACTGGCTAAGCTCCCTGTATGCCTCTGGTAATATTCTTAGTAATTTGGGTAATAAGAATCCAAAAAGGCAATTTAGGGCTTTTCCATTATACTCTTGGAGAAAAAAAATGAAGGCCCACTGCTGCAGGGCTAAGAAATGTCATATCCTGCTCTAGCCGGTTTGGCTCAGTGCATAATGCCTCAGCCTGCTGACTGCAGGGTCGGGTTTAATTCTGACCAAGGGCACGCATCTAGGTTGCAGGCTCCTCTCTGGCTGGGGCCCAGGTCAGAGCATATGCAGGAGGCAACCAATCAAAGTGTTCCTCTCACTTTGATGTCTCTCTGTTTTTCCCTTCTCTTCCACATTCTCTAAAAATCAGTGGAAACATATCCTCAAGTGAGGATAAAAAAAAGAAAGAAATGTCATATCCTATGAAAGACACATCTTGAAAATGCCTAAAGAAAGTTGTCATTTTTTCATGGTGAAGGGACTGGAGTCCGTGTTGATGAAAAACCTTGGTGGCTGCGGTGACTGGCAGTGGCTGCAGCAGTGGGGTGATGGGGCTGGTGGCTTCCCCTGATTAGCCTGGTCACCTCCAACAAAGGGAGGCCAGACTGTGGCTTAGGCCCACTCCCCAAGGGGAACAGGGATGGGCCTAAGCTGTCAGTAGGACACCCCCTGAGGGTTCCCAATATGTGAGAGGGGGCAGGCTGGGCTGAGGAACCCCCCAGTGTATGAATTTCATGCACTGGGCCCCTACTATTCCTATATAACAAAACCCTAATATGCAAATCAACCAAATGGTGGAATGACCGGTCGCTATGATGTGCACTGACCACCAGGGGGCAGACGCTCAACACAGAAGCTGCCCCCTAGTGATCAGTGCATTCCCACAGGAGGAGCACCATTCAGCCAAAAGCTGGGCTCACAGCTGGCGAACGGTGGGAGCCTCTTCCGCCTCTGTGGCAGCTCTAAGGACCTCTCGAGAGATGAGTTAAGCCAGCAGGCAGACATCCCCCAAGGGTAAGGTGACCAGACATCCTGCTTTTAGTGGGACAGTCTTGATTTTTAACAGTTTGTCCTGCGTCCTGCGGCGTTTTTAAAAAGTCCCGATTACTCTTTGTAATATTTTAAGATACCTCACCCCCTCTTCCCCCCCGCCCGGTCAATGGTGTACTGCTTTAAATCTGGTCACCTTACCCAAGGGGTCCCGGACTGCAAGGGGTCCCGGACCGCAGGGACCCCTTGCCCCATGCACAAATGTCATGCACTGGGCCTCTAGTATTCTATATAATAAAAGGCTAATATGCAAATAGACTGAATGACGAAACAACTGGTCACTACAACATGCGCTGACTACCAGGGGGCACGTGCAGAACATGGTGGTCATTAGCAGCAGGTAGCAGAGCGCGGAACATGGCAGGCGTTGGCCGTGGTGGGATGGTGGAGCAGGTGAGCGGGGGTTCCAGACCAAGGTGGGGCACTGGTTGCTGTCATCAGGTCGAGCCTCTGGTGGTTACTGAAAATTCTTTGCTCCTACACTCTGCAGTCTCACCCTGTGCTCGCATCCACTGCCAGCACTGACCCCGCTTGCACCCGCTGCTAGTGCCCAGTGCTAATCCCGATCACTCGGTACCGTCAGCAGGCGCAAGCGGCTGCTGCTGGCTCCAATCGCCTCTGAGAGCTTCTCTACCTCCCCTTGCTCCTGAGGGGCAATTGGGGCAGCAGCCACTGCTCACACCCTCTGACAGCACTAGCCCCACCCGCTGCTGGCGCCAGTCCCAATTGCTCCACGCCATCAGCAGGTGCAAGCGGGGTTGGCGCCATCAGCATGGGAGTGGCGGCAGCAAGAGCGGGGCTGCTGGCAGACAGGGGACCGTGGTGGGAAGGGACGAGCAGGGGCACAGAGGATGAGCCAAGACCTACCCCTGTGCCCACCACAGCCTTGCGGCCCACAGTTCCTTTCAAGGTGCATGAATTCGTGCACTGAGCCTCAAGTCCCAATATCTATATATATAAAAGTCAAGCAACTGGAACATCAGAAAACCGAATGATCAGAATGACCAGTCATCAATCAGCCTGATCAGAGCCCTGATCGGCACTCCCAACCTCCCATGGCCCCTCCCCCTGGCTGGCCACACCCCAATTGTCCCCCCACCTGATTGGGGAAGGGCTGGCCAACCTCCTGTGGCCCCTACCCGCTGCCACCCAGTCTGATGGGTCCCCATCAGGGTGGGTTGATCAACCCCACCCATGCACGAATTCATGCACTGGGCCTCTAGTCTAAATATAAGAGCTAAAACTATAAATCTCCTCAAAAGCATAGGAGTAAATCTTCATGTTCCTGAATGAGAAATTTTTTTTTTATCCTACACCAAAAGCAGAAGGGACAAAAGGGAAAAAAAAGGTAAACTGGGTGTCACACTACAGTCCAAAGACTTGTTTTCTCAGCCTATGTGTGTGTGTGGGGGCGGGGGGGGGTGAAGACCCTAGAAACTGGAGGGTCCCCTGAGGTCTGTGAGAAGGAATTTCACAGTGAAACTATTTCTGCACAGTTGAGTGTTGTTTTCCAGTAATGTTCAACCATGGGGTGCAGGCCCAGAGGAGGCTGGGCCCAGCCACAGTGAGGTTTTGTAGGCAAAAACTAGAAAGGAAGTTGAGGATATTAACAAGGGAGTTAATCTATAATAATAAAAGCATAATATGTTAATTAGACCAGACGTCCTTCTGGAGGACCTTCCAGATGAAGCTGGGGCTACAAGGGGAGCCTGGGTCCCCGGTGCTAGAGCGAAGCCGGTACCAGCAGCAGGGGGTAGGAAAGCCTACTCTTGCACGAATTTCATGCATTGGGCCTCTAGTATAATGTAAGTCGTGATATCTAAGCTGGGGCATGAAGACAGAAGAAAGTAGTGAGAAGATGGTGAGATAGTCTGAGGGTCTCAATGTGTCCCTAACACTGACTCAGTGGAAGGCCTTGAGCAAGTGAGCAGTAAGAAGCAGAGATTATGCTGAAAGTTAGAATATTCAGAATTTTAAATTTCTGAAGTAGTAGAGTTTATAACCTTGATAAGGTACAAATGTAATATCAGCAGGTCACTAAGATGAGACAAAGAAAAAATTCACTGAAGGTAAGTGAAAAGATATGTGAGGGAATCTCTACATTCAATGACATGAGTTCAAAACCACACTCCTGATTTTGACAGTGAGGCTCATTTGGACAACCCGTTTTGGGACCCCTCTTGCATGCTGAGAACTTCGTTACTTTCACTGTAATAATCTTCCCTTTGATAGGAGAGGGGAGGGGAGGGGAGGGGAGGGGAAGGATTTTCATTTGGTGCTATACTCAGACCAGAACTGACACTCAAGGCCACAGATGCCAATTTGACACTTCTAGACATCATGGTTTGTCTTGTCATACCTTGAGTATGACCACATTCCTCATTCTTAAAAAGTGATGGCCGCACCAAAACAATTAATGAGAAAAAAACTGTTACATGTGTCTTGGAAAACGTAAATCAGCACATATCATAAACTCATCCATGAGTATCTATCTAAGATATATAAATAAGGGTGACTGCCACAAGACTTATGGAAGGAAGAAAACATACGGACATTCTAATTAATTAAGGACACTGGGGCAAAACTTGGCTAATAGTCCTTAAAGATCCATGGTTCCTCTCTCCAGCATCTCAGTTCTTCAACCCCATGTTCACCCTACATACTCTTACTAAAATGTCAGAGCTATCTCCAGATATTGACCAATTCTAAACAACTAGCAAAACATTTACAGCTTACATTCATCAAAAATTTCAGAACTTGATAGTGAATTTAATTAGTAAGTCTGAAAAGCAATTCTTTAACCATTTTTTAAAAATCAAATTATCAGTCTCATTAAAAAATCAAATCAAGCATAAAATTTAAATGTTCCTAAACCAAAAAGGTTCTTTCAGATCTTTGGAGAGCACTAAAAGGAGCTGATACATACATTTCAGTTTCTCTCTCAGAGGAGGGGATGACTTCTCCCAGCCCTGATGCCCATTCAAAGAGTTTTAGAATCACTAGAGCTTTAAGAGGAGAACAAAGGCAGCAGAACACATAAAGGCAGGACTCTGAAAGCAAATTTTGTAAGAATCATTTTCAACTTTACTTTCTCCCACCATTTATTTCTCTTATGAAATTGTCCTTCATATTCAAAGCATCCTCTTTTTCCTAAAAGCAAAATGTTTAATGTTTATAAGACGTGTGTGTGTGTGTATGTGTGTGTGTGTGTGTGTTGTGTAGGGGACAGGGTTTCCTACAAGGTTGCCAATCTGACCTTTGCTGAATAGCCTCAATGCCATTTGGTAAGTGGGAAAGTGACAACTTTAGCACTTGCTATTGTTTTAATCTTCTGAAATTGTTGCTTAGCTGGCATTTTTTTTTGACACTTGATGAGAACACAATTGAGTTAATGACTAACTGGAATACCCTATGATCTGCCAAACATTCTCTTTTTCCCCTCTCAGATAATGCTCCCATTTATATTCTCTACTCTTGGTGTTACAAGAGTGGGTGGCCAAATTCTTTAAGATCTTACTGTCAGTGGACTACAGTGGATATTCCTCTTGCTTCAAATGCTCTCCCCATTTGTCGTCAACCATTCTTGTCAACTCAAATTCCTCTTCCATGGTAAAACTGCACTGGTTTATCCCACAGAAAGCTCTTTGACATTTTATTGATGCCCATTTCCATTCATTTATGCCTAATCTTGAACTATTTTATATACCCTATTTCTGGAATTGAGTTCAAGATCTCTCTCAGTACCAAGTACAGTGCCCCCCAACACAATGACCCCCGTATATTTCTGTTGATTAACAGTGCTGAAAACTTATTTAACTACAGATATGTTGTGGTAAAGGTACAAGCAAGTTTTTAAAAAGTCTATTCAGCTTGAATTTTGTAAGAATTTGAAATAGGAACTAAAGGCAACAGTTGGTAAAAAGAGAAAGGTCTTTCAACATATAAATTAGATATTTTTCATCCTTCCTTAGAAGGCTGTAGTAATAGAATTCATTCATTTAAAAAAAATTTTAGTACAGTTTTCACCTATGTATCATAAGTTCACCTTCTTGCCCAAGCACCAAACTATTCAATTTCCTAGTAATGAGAAGACTGAGTCACTGTGCAATCTCCCAAGGCCCACACTAACATCATCAGTGGGGGTGGTGAGTGGCCTTTGAGGTGAATTAACTCCAGGAGTATAGACAGACGGCTGACAACCTGCTGTTCATACTGAGCTCTGACATCAGCTAAGGTCTAGGGATAGCTATAAGCCAGGCAATGCTTGCCCAGCATAGTTTCAGGTAAACTACTGTCAGTTGGCTTCAGTGGGATGTGTATATTTTGGAAACAGAAAGGCTTGGTTTGATTTCTAGCTCTACTAGTTTTGACTTTGAGCAAATTTCTTAATCTCCCTGTGCAGGACTTCCCCTAGGATTAACTAGGACAAGAAATGTAAATATACAAAGCACAGGGCTTGACAAAGTAAATATATTAAATAATAAATGGCAGCCATTACTATTATCATGTTTCTATTACGAACCAGTCACAGGTCATATAGCTCTGAGCTTATTACCTGTAAGATAATAAGAGATCTGACCTTCAGCAGGAAACTTGGCTTTATAATTAAGCTTAATATTTTTTCTTCTATGAGAATAAAAATTTTTATGTTTCTCAGAGAACACTTAATTAGACACTCAAATGGCCATTCTTTAAGGAGAAAAAAAAGAGAATGTTTTCAATTTTTAATTAATTTTGATGTCTGAGTTCTCTGGAGTCAGTCTGCCTATGCGCAATCCATCCCCAGTAGGGGGCGTGCAGCCAATCAATTATTCTCATCATTGATGTTTCTATCTCTCCCTCTCTGAATTCAATAAAAAATTTTTTTAAAAAAGAAATTTAAGTTATTACACATAAAATGCTTAGTATGAAACTGAAGAACAACAGTTTTGCTAGCCCAAAGACCTTATTTTCCCCACCAGTGGTGGCTTAATAGGTTGACATTCCTACTAAAAGTACTAGGATGATAATAGGCATTTTCACCTTTAAATAACATTGTATGTAGTGTTTTAACCCTGAGATACTTTATTACCAGAGAGCAGTTAAAGTAAAAATTTATAACTTGCAATATATGAAATATTGCCAATGAAAATCAAACTAATGACTTATGATGATTAAATCTGTGGTTCATGAAGTACTCAATTTCTGTTATTTTCTTGCTGACATATAAAACTGTTTTCATAAAATTAAGTGCTTTTCTTTATGAGTATAGCAGAGTTCAATTTTGGAGAAGATTTTATATTTGATACATTAAAGCTATTTATTGCTATATTATGTGCTTAACTATATTTAACAAGGGTTTTGAATGAAGTACAGACTCAATCAAATTTCTTCAATTCATAATAATTTTAGAAAATTAAACATTTTTCCCTGACTCCAACAGCTGACTCAAGCTTCCAACTGTCCCAGGGCTTCCTGAGTTATTTCCAACCAGCTGACTATGAACATTTATGCTAATAAGGGTGAAGGAGGAAGACAATAACACAAGGAATTGAACAAAGAACAGGAGAGTAAAATAAGGAGAAACTGAAGATCCAATAATAGGAGTGCTCACTGGTACAAAATGCACCCCTTTTTAAAAAGCTGGAAATCCTGCGGACAAGCTTCTAATTAAATTTGTTCCAAGATGAACATGTGAAATATAGACATCAAATATAATTTATATGCTGATTGCTACATTATACTGTTTGCTTCTTGAGTGCGGAAAACATACTTGCTCTGCTTGTCTGACACTTAAGTACACAGAATAGGCAATGTAAAGGGTAAATGCATTAAACAAATTTTTGTTATTAAGCACAAACTATTCTCTTAAAGGTAATAATTTTTACTAGAATGTTCTAAGAAAAAAAAGGTATTTGAAATTTCTGAAATATGCAAAAAGCTAAACATATGTGCTTTTCATCATCCTATAGTCATTCCACCTCTCAAACTAATACTCTTCTTATTCCTCTTTAGGAATTTACTATCTGCCTGTCCAGCCATCTATGGGGTCTGTCTATGGAAACTATAGGAAGCTATAATGCAAACAGTGCCCAGTAAATGTGCCATTTCATGGAGATAGACTAAACTTCTACTTATAACGAATAAAAGAGCAAATAAATGCCACCCCAAATGAATGTTATGTGAGAATTTAAGAACTTTGAAAATCATCTTGGAGGAGAAAAAGCTTGCCGTGATGATAAAGGATAAATAATTGCAATTTCATAAAGGTTTGCTTGGCACTGTTCTTAATAAGGGAAGGGTTTTTAAAAAGTATGTTATGATAAATTTTACCTAATAACTGTAATAAGAAAGAAACATTATGCAAAAATTTGTTCTAAAACAACCTATGTCTAGAAATACATGAAAATGCTTTGCTGAGACCAGTTCTTTGTTGTGAAATGCAAGACTTAAGGAATTAACATTTCAAGAAAACTTTCTCTAAACTCCTTTAACACTCAGTCTATCTGCGGCTCCCAAACCTGGCAGTGATTAGAATCCACTGCAGAGCTCTTACAAGCTGTTAGAGGCAGCCTTTCAAAAGAATGAGGCAGCTCTGTAGGAAGAGATAGAAAGATCTCCAAAATATGCTGTAAAGAAACAAAAGCCAGGTACAAAACTGTTTGTATACTATGCCCCACACCTCCAACCAACCAACCACACACTTGTTTTTATTTTTAAACTAGAGGCCCGGTGCACAAATATTTGTGCACTCAGGGGTCCCTCAGCCTGGCCTATGCCCTTTCGCAGACTGGGACCCCTCAGGGGATGTCCACCTGCTGGCTTAGGCCCGCTTCCTGGGGGATCAGGACTAGGATGGCTGTCAGACATCCCTCTGGCAGCCTGGGAGCCTTTGGGGGATTTCCACTTGCCAGAGGGAGCAGGCCTAAGCTGCAGTTGGACATCCTTAGTGCTGCTGAGGAGGTGGGAGAGGCTCCCACCACCACTGCTGTACTGGTAGCTGGCAGCCTGGCTTGTGGCTGAGCAGAGCTCCCGCTGTGGGAGCATACTGACCACCAGGGGCAGCTCCTGCATTAAGCATCTGCCCTCTGGTGGTCAGTGTGTGTCATAGTGACAGTCATTCCCAGTCATTCTGCTGTTAGGGTCAATTTGCATATTACCCTTTTATTATATAGGATTTTTTTTTTTTTTTTACTGACTTCAGAGAGGAAGAGAGAGATAGAAACACCATGATGAGAGAGAATCATTGATTGATTGCCTCCTGCATGCATCCTGACCAGGGCTAAAGATCAAGCCTGCAATTGAGGGACATGACCTTGACTGGAATCAAACCCGGGACCCTTCAGTCCGAGGACCGATGCTCTATCCACTGAGCCAAACCAGCGAGGGCCACACACACATTTTTAAATACATAGTATATGTCTGGAACAATGTGTAAAATATGGTAAAAGTGGTTGCCCCTGGGAAAGAAAACTGAATGGATACAGAGTAGAGAGAAAGAACTGTTTTCACCATATAACCTTCTAGTACATCTTTTGTACGACACTGCTATTTAAAAAGAAAGAAAAACACATACTTGAACCCCACGTTAGATCTGGAGGGGGGAGCGCGTTAATGGGTGGGGCCCAGTGCACTTTACCTATGTACTATGTAATAAAGAGCCAGGGTCCTATCAACAGAAAGCTCCACCAGACCAGAAGTCAGTGCTGGGCTGCCGTGGCACTGACTGCCTAGAGTCCTGTGGATCAGGCCTGGAGAGAGGCCTGCAGAGAGAGAGGCAGGGTCTGAAAGAACTTGCCTCTTTCTCTTCCAGCCTGGCCAACAGCCTTGCCTCCATTTCTCTCCAGGCCTCCACTGGGACTGCTGATCAGTCCTGCCTTTCTAATCAGGCCCCATTGATAGGCCCAGAGATGCTGACTGGCATAGAAAATGACCAATCAGAACAAAATCTGGGTCAACTGTGAAGAGCCAATGGCTGCCTAGGAGGCGGAGCTTCTGACGTTGACTGGTATAGAAACTGATCAATCAGAACCAAATTGGCCAGCAAGGGGAGGGGGCAGTTAGGGGTGATCAGGCCAGCAGGGGAAAGCAGTTAGGAGTGAGATCAGGCTGGCAGGGGAAGGCAGTTGGGGGCAACCAGGCTGGCAGGGGAGGGTAGTTGAGGGCGATATCAGGCCGGCAAGGGAGGGCAGTTAGGGGTGATCAGGCAGGTAGAGGCAGTTGAGAGTGAGATCAGGCTGGCAGGGGAGTAGCTGGGGGCTCGATCAGGTCAGCAGTTAGGGGTGATCAGGCAGACAGGCAGAGAGGTTAGGGGCAATCACGCAGACAGGCAGGTGAGTGGTTAGGAGCCAGCGGTCCCAGATAGTGAGAGGGGTATCTGACCACCAGTAGTTGGACATCCCCCGAGGGGTCCCAAATTGGAGTGGGTGCAGGCTAGGCTGAGGGGAATCCCCCCCTCTCTGTGCACAAATTTCATGCACTGGTCCTCTAGTTTTTAATAAGTTTTCCAGGTGATTGTTTTGCAGCCAGCTCAGCAGAGAAGGGGTATTTAAAGAACTATTGCTCTAAAATCCTACCAGAGAGACTGGCACAGCACCTGTTCATGGTAGCCTCTATGAAAACTTTATTACTCCAATTTGAGTTTAAGTTCCTTAAAGACATCGGTGATATTCAATAATTCAGAATTTCCTGTTCCCCACAAATCTAAAGCTGATTACATAGTAGATGCTCACAAAATATTTACTCATTGACACAAAGCAGGAATTGTAAGCTCAGTGGGAAGGCATTAGTTTGGGCTAATATCCAGGAGCCTGTTTAAATATGAATTTTGCAAGTATAAAGTGGTAGAAAATAAATGTGAGGGGGAAACATAACTGATAAATTTTTCTTCCAAAATCTTATTTTGAAATGTCCATGCATTTTGTCAATGCAAAACAATGTAGTACTTTTTTTTTTAAATTCTCACCAGAGGTTATGTTTTAACTGATTTTAGAGAGAGGGGGAAGAGAAAGAGAGAGAGAAACTCCGATGTATAACAGAAACATTAATTGGTTGCCTCCCATATGCACCCCCACTAGGGATCAAATATGCAACCTAGTATGTGTCCTGACTGGGAATCAAACTGTCAACCTTTTGGTGCACAGACGATGCTCCAACCAACTGAGCCACCTCTGCTAGGGCAAATGCAGTATTCTTGACCATTTAGGTTCAATCACAGGTATAATTCTACTGTACAGAAAGGGTCCCTATTCATTACAGATTTACATATTATGCCTATTTATTTTATTTTCCTTTCATGTAGTTCCTAAGTGTTGCTATTTTAACTAGATTTTCCAAATAGGGTATCTTTTACAAGAATACATAGATTATAAACAGAAATGTCTAGATTTTAAAAAGATGAACCAATAGCCACCAAACTTGTTTCAACTCAGTTGACAATTTTACTTCCCATCCTGAGTATGGGAAGAAAAACTCTATTTTCTAGGGTCTAATGATACCTACAGAAGATTTAATATACTCAGGGTTAAGAGATCATACTCTGGGGATAAAAGATAACAGTAAATCATCTACTCTAATAAAATAGTAATGTGCAAATTAACCCTCACTCCGTTACATCTAAGCCACGCCCACCAGCCAAGCCACACCCACCAGCCAATCAGAGTGACTATATGCAAATTAACCCATCAAAGATGGTGGTTACTTTGCATACACAGGCAAGGGAAGACTAAAGACAGTGAAGAAGGAAGCCAAGCGGTGGAGAAGGGAACAGAGCCAAAGCAGCGGAGATGGTGAAGAAGGAAGGAGGAGGGAGCGAGCTGAGGTGGCAGAGAAGGGAGGGAGCTGAGGTGGCAGAGATGGGAGCCGAGGCAGGCTTTGCTCCCTTCTCTGCTTCGCTCTGGCTCAGGAAGCCCTATTCTTGCAGGAATCTTCCTGCAACAGGCCACTGGTAACTTTTATATTGAGGACACGTAGTGATGAGTCAGCTACAAAGGACAGGAGTCAACTCAAGCAGACCTGGTTCCCTAGTAACCTTTCTCTGCTTATAAGTAGTCTTCAGTGCTGACATCTAAGGGGAGAGACCTCATGCCAAGTTAAGCCAAGAGAAAGGATTCACATTAGAGAACTTTCTGTTGGGACAGAAATTAATGTAACCTCCTTACCAGGCTTCTTCATTCTTGATGAAGGATGAGTTAGACAAGGGGTTTGGACCACAGAAACCTTGGTATAACTCATAATAAATATCCCTATATGAAATTGTATGGATAACCAAGAAGGTCTCAAAGAACTTCAATACAATTACAAATCAGTATTCATGGGTAGTACTGAGTTGTCCAGAAAAGGTCAACCACAAACAATGGACCATTCTATTCTAAATCATACAAGTAAATGCAGAAACATAGTGTGCATACTATGTAAGGACTTTTTACCTATTTATGTTAGATTCATTCAAAAGATAAATCACGTCCTAACCGGTTTGGCTCAGTGGATAAGAGCGTCGGCCTGCAGACTGAAGGGTCCCAGGTTTGATTCCTGTCAAGGGCATGTACCTTGGTTGCGGGCACATCCCCAGTAGGGAGTGTGCAGAGGCAGCTGATCAATGTTTCTCTCTCATTGATGTTTCTAACTCTCTATCCCTCTACCTTCCTCTCTGTAAAAAAATCAATAAAATATATATTTTTTTAAAAATAAAATAAAAAAAGATAAATCACTATGTTGTACACCTGAAATTAATATAATAGTGTATGTTAACTAATTAAAAAATAAGTTTTAAAAAGAATATATCCTCTATTCGCACATACATTAAAAACCTTTGTTTTGGAGAAACAAGATGGCGGCATAGGGTAGACACCGTATATGCAGCTGTGAACAACTATTTCAGAAAAACCACGAAAAGAACACACGGACACCACTCGCACCCACAGGACGGCTGGCTGAGTGAAAATCCTACAACCAGAGAAGAGTCTGAGACTCAGAGCAGCAGCGGAAGCAAAGTACAGAGGTACGGAGGCGCG